>ML682105.1:2698132-2890437 GCA_007922195.1 Podocnemis expansa
CCCCCCCCCCCCCCCCCCCGGTCGCCATAGGTGGCCCCAGCGCCGCCAGCCATGGTGGGGCACACTACAGCCTTCAGTCACCATGGGCAAGGGCCAGGGATGCCAGTGTCCCCCTGGCATCGGGGAACCCCAGTGCACTGAGTTGCCAAACGGGGTGCGCAGCACCCCAGTGACCCCCCCCCCCACAGTGCGGGGGGGGGGGGGGGGCCTCTCCCCCCCCCCCCCGCGGTTTGACGCGGGGGCCCCCCGGCCCCCCCCCCCCCCTTTTGATGGCAATGACCGGATGTTACAATTGGCAAGTGCCCCCTTGTCTATCCAGACATGGCCAGGGCCTCAGTGGTGCCAGCTAGGGAATGGACCCCCCCCCCCCCCAAAGGCTTTTATTCACCCACGGGGTGCAGCTCGGCTGCGGGGGGGGGGAAATAGCTCAAACATCACTAAAGCAACTGTTCTGTACTACATCAGTAAGGCTGCCCCGAAATTGGCTGGCCAGCAGCACGGGCTCGGGGCAGCTGACATGTGACCTGGCCATCCCCACGTGTGTGCATTATCTTAAATGTGGCCCTGCTGCCCCTGCAGTCTGGCTTGCAGAGCGACTTCGCCTGTGCGTGTGTGGCAGGGTTGGCTGACTGCACCAGCGCGTGCCCCGTGCAACAAGGGATGAGGCCCTGGGTCGGGGGGGGCCTGGCACGTCTGAGCTGGGAGGGTTTGGAAAGGAGTCCCTGGAAGACCTGGGGGGCTGGATGAGAGGCGGCTGGAATGGGGTCCCTGCGGGGGGGGGGGGGGCCCGGCAGGGGGTGGGCTGGGGGTGTAAGGGGGAAGGGGTGCGCCCGGGGGCGGGGGGAGCGCGACCCCCAGGCCCTGCTATCGCGGTTTGAGGTGGGGGGCCTGGAATAGGCGTTCCGGGGGTGGGGGGACGGGGGGACCAGCCTCCCTCCAAACACCAAGCAATATGTGAATTGGCGCCCTCCACTGTCGATGGTGCAGATGAACCCAGCCCCTGTGCATAAACGACAGCCATCGAGCTGCCAGTCTGTAGGCAGTGGGCCAGGGAGCAGTAGAGAACTGAACAGCATCTTTGCATGGGGATGCCAAGGCCTTTTTTTACCAACAGGTTTCCAGTGCGGCTGGTGGCTCTGCCAGAGCATCACGCAGACACAGCTCGGTGCCCTGTGGGTGCAGGGGGGTCACTGGCCTTTTTGACCTACTGGCGGGAAGGGCAGGGCATCAGGCTAGACAACACCTGTACAGCTAATTGCGTGCACTGAGATTTTTTGATGGGACATTTTCCCTGTATCACCTGGGCCTGGGATGGTGTGAGTGAGGTAGAACGTGCTGTAGCGAGACCGGAAGTTGCACGGGCAAGCGAGGCCTATGCCCAAGCGCTAATCCTGGCTGAAAAGTTAGGTTGCCTTGTTCTGATATTGAGATGTCATCCTGGTTTGGACTAGGTCAGCTCTTTCTTGCCACAAAGGGAGAGACCCAGAATAGCTAGCAGCCCCAGGTTTAGAGTATTTAGGTAGGTGCAAGTCTCAACCCCAAACCAGGCACAAGGCCCCACTCAACTTAAACCCCAAACTCCTAGGTATAGTGGGTGGATGTCTCAGGCTTGCCTGTCAGACCTGTTCTGCTTTGGCCCAATTAAAATTTATACAGAGAAATAGACTCTGGAGCCTAGTGGCTAGGACACCTCCAGGTGAGACTTTGGAAATGGTTCCTTCTTGGGTTTAGTCTTTCAGCATCATCCATGTTTTCAGTCCTACACGTGCTGTCTCTCAACTCTTACAGTTCAAGGTGGACACACACCACCATTCAGGCCCAGAAGATGATTCAACATGGCGCAGTGCTGACCTTCCCTTCTAACTGCACGTCTGCGGCTGCTTTGCGGGCTTCCTCGCTTTGACGTTGCCAGCCTGAGCAGTGACAGGAATGAGGCCCTTGTGGGTTCAGTGTGCACTGCTGGCTGTAAAGGGGAACGCTGTTTAAAATGGGGGCCTGAGGCCCTCTCTCCATTTGGGCAGGGATACAAACACATGGTGTTATAAAGATAAAAGGAAGCCAGTTATTATCCGGCAAAGGCAGCCTGGGGAAGAACCCCTGTATCATAGGAAAGATTGAGTTTAACAGTAAAGACAACACAATAGCTCTAGTTCCAAAACGGCAGCCGTGTTAGTCTAGTAGAGCAAAGAAAGCAAGGAGTCCTGTGGCACTTAAAGACTAACAGATTTATTTATCGCATGCGCTTTCGTGGGAGAAAATCCCACTTCATCAGACGCTTTGAAGAGGGGGAATTTACAGAATGGGATGAAAATAAAAGCAGGGGTGTGTAAGACATGGGATCAGGTCATGCTCTGATTTGCTGTTGCAGTATGACCTGATCCTGTGTCTTCCACTCCCCTGCTTTTATTTTCATCCCATTCTGTAAATTCCCCCTCTTCAAAGGGTCTGATGAAGTGGGATTTTCTCCCATGAAAGCTCACGCGACAAATAATTCTGTTAGTCTTAAAGTGCCACAAGACTCCTTGCTTTTTTAAATAGCTCTAGGTACCTACAACACTGGTTCCCACCCTTTTCTCTGCTGTGGTACACCTTGATACCTTTAATTATTTTGAGGCACATGACCACAGTGTCTCCAAATGAACTCATGAATATTCATGAGCCAATCCAGAACTCTTTTGAGTAGTTTCTCAAAAAAATTCCATGGCCCACCTGCTCAGGCCTGACAACATCCCCGAGTGCCATGGCACAGTGGTTGGGAAACACTGTCCTAGAAGGCAGAGAGGCCTGGTTTACAAATGCCAGGATTAGAAAGACAGCAACGACCGCAAGAACAGCTCAGCCACTGTACACGCCTCTTGAAAGAGGCTGCCACATTTGCAGACAATCACCAAAGCTGGAGGACACCTCCTTCCCCAAGCTATCAGGGCTGGCTGAGGAATAATTAAATCTCTTTTTGCCTGATTTAGCGGGGTGGATTAGAATTAGACAGGCTGTGAAATAAATAAGCAAGCCCAGGCAGCTATTGACAAACAGCATTATACATAAACAGTATGCTAAACCCTGGGTGAAAGTTGGTTTCAAGGGCATGACAATCTTCAGTCATACCCTGCCCCCCTTTTTTTAAGTGCAGGTTAATACACGAGTCTGGTGCTGCTCCCTTACCCCCAACACCATTGTTTGAATAGAAATTATTGTATCTTTGAATTCCAGATCTTCCTCCTGCCACAGTACTGTCATCAACGTTCAGAAGACTCAATGCTTGGGAGCCTGAAGGGAAACTAAACTGCACGGTGTATGCACCTGATTTTCCAGTCGCTGATCTAGTTCGGTATCAGGTTCTTCTGTTTAAAGACACAGTTGATAGCGCTGATGCCTTAGACAAAGGGGCATGATGGGGGAGGATGCCGGGATGCGCTGGGTGGTGCGGGAAGAGCACTGGCTACCCCGTGGCAGGGTCTGGAACCGACCCTGGTCTTGTGGACGTTACAGCCAGAAGCAGCCACTTTCTGCATAACACAGGCCACACAGTTCCAAAACGCACAGGACTCACTTGATCAGGGAACTATTTCTTCCTCAGGCTGCACAATTTGCTGGATCCCAGGCCTATGCTCAGCAAACAGGATCACACAGCCCCACCAAGACAAGGGTAACACTGTGCACTAACAGCATCCTGAATCCACAAACCTTAAAGCACTTTACCAAAAGCTGGATATCATTATCCCACTTGTTAACGGTGCAATGGACGCACAAGGAAAGTCAAGATAAGTGGGCACTGAACCCCCTACCTGACATCAGTGAGCGTTGGACTGCGCTCACCAGCTCCCAGATCACTAGGCAAATGTGTGAAGGCAGGAATAAACCCCCCAGCCTCTAACTCAAGTTACCATACTAACCCTGGCCATGGGGAGTGGACTCCAATTCAGGAGCCAAGGGCCCTACAGCTGTCACCAACGGGCACAAAAAAAAAAAAATCATCACAGTGAGCAATGTCTAGTCTAGTCAGCGAAATTAATTCCTCTTCTTCTGAAGCTGCTAGTACCAAACCTGATCAGCATTTGGTCATCCAGAAAAACCAATTGCCTTCCCTGCTTGCACTTAGTCATGGTGACACAGGACCCAGAACAACAGCTCGGTGTTTATCACTATCGTACCCTGACACCTGCTCCCCACTTCCCTGGCATTTCCTTTAGGGTTTACACTGGTGCAGCTTGGTTTGACTTTCCTGACTAACTCACTCACAGTCTAGGCCAGGGGTCTCAAACTCAAATTAACATGAGGGCTGCATGAAGATCAGTATGGTAGCCCGAGGGCTGCACCACTGAAACCTTTCCATACAATGATATTGCAAAAATTGGTAACAATCGTGTCATTGTAGGCCACAGGAAACAGCTTTAGGGGCTGCATGTTTGAGACCCCTCGTCTAGGCACTGCAAAGGGGACGCTAACATCCAGCTGGCCTGCCTGCAGTGGCTATTCCAGGAAGCTTGACACAGCAAGCGTTCATGCAAAGCTTCAGCTTTCAGACTCCAGTGCCTGAAAGTGTCAGGTAAATTCTCCTAAATGTAAATTAGTGTCACCTCCACCCTGACACCAGGGAACTTGGGACAAGCATTGGAGACAGTTTAGTTAACCAGACAACAGCCCTGTTCAAAGACTCTCGTATTCCTCACACTTTCCCTCAGATGACGTTAATGCACAGTGTGTGTTAAGAATAAGCTTTTTGGAGATTGAATTACAAGGTGATACGTGTCCAATTCTTTTCTCCTATTTTAGAGGGATGATGAAGCAGAGCTACAGCCAACGCTGTAAACTCTCATTAGGATTAATGCTAGTGGAACCAGTTTTTATCACTTTAATAACACTACATGACACACAGCCAGCAAAGGTGTGGATGCCACGGACTGTCAAGAATGAATCTTTAATGTGCAGAAAATGCAATTTGGAAGGTGCTCTAGCATAAATAAATACTTTTTATTACAGAGCTGCTCTTGCCTCGCTTTAATCTCCCACAGGCCATAAAGTGGAGAAGTCAATGTATTTTACAGGCTGAAGGGGGAGGTCTGGATAAGGCTGAAACCAGACTGAAGCACTATAGGAGTGGGGTCCTAACACCGTTCTGTCTCTCTCTCCCCCTTTAAAGTTATGATTTTAAGTCCATGCTTAGGCATCCAACTACCTACTTTGATTGCCAAAGGAGCTCAACTTCTTTGAACGCCCACTGACTTCAACGTGACCTTTTGGATATAGGGCGAAAATCTGGATGCAACTCAAGAGACCAGTTTTAGGGGGTCTTTTTCTTTTTTTAAATTTCATGGCCTCAAGTGTATCTCCCCTTCCCCCTCCCCACCTGGGCAAATATGACTATGTTGTGCAAATGCATAAAAGATCAGAAAATAAAACTGGCTGGTTTAATTAAGCAATGGGAACAAAAAGAAAGAGACAGCACATGTGGTTAAAAAATAAAACCTTTTAATAACCTGCCCTGGGGCTCAGTAATGAGCACCATAAGCATAAGTAGACTTCTGCAGTGAGCTTTTTCAGGCAGATGGTCAGGGTCTGTGATGTTAACAGTAACACAAGCAGGGATGTTTCTTTCCAGGTAGCATTTTCCTCTTGGTGAAAATATGGTTAATTTTGCAATTCTTACTGCCTGAGGGGCCAAACCCCCAAAATTACAGAAAGGAAATGGGTTCAAAGGGTAGCAAAAAGTTAGTTAAAATTAATATATATATAATACTCTTTCCTTTTGCTCAGGAGGGAGTAGTTTTCTAGCTGCTTCTTTATCAGAGAAGCTCTCTGTCCCTCTGAGGCTCTCGCTGGGAAACACTTACTCTGACGCACTGCAGTTTTGTCATCTCACAGGCCTGTTTTGCTTTCCATGTTGAGGTGGGGCTGGCAGGACCTCCCTCTGGGAAGAGCTAAAATTTCTGAAGGAATTTAAGAACCAAGTCCCGAAGCTTCACCCGGAGCGTTTCGTCATTGTCACAGATGATGTGTGTCGAATCCTCCTCTATTTGAATGAGGGTTTCTGCCTCTTGCAAGAGCACGATGTGTCCCTTAGCTGTGTCCTCCACCTTCACGTCACTGAAGCCATGCTGTGAGTGGGAGTTGAGGAGAAAGAGTACCAGTGTTACAAATGCAGTTGCAGGGCAAAGGATGTTAAATGAACATACAAGACACAGCTCTGCACTCAAACTGTAAATCACCAAAATGTCAGACTGAAAGCTACTCTAAGCAGCAAACTGCTTTGTAAGCACAGAAATTATGAGAAACGCTAAGTATTATCTCCATCGTAGAGATGGGGACACTGTTGTTCAGGGAGGTTAAGCCAAAATTTGCAGAAACACCAACTCATCTTGGGCACCCAACTTTAGACAGCAAGGGCTTGATCTTCACAGGTGCCAAGGACAGGCCATCCCTTCCTTCAGCTGCAGGTGTGGGAGTCAGGCATTTCTGGCAAAGCAGGCCCCTAGATATCTCAAGAGAGCCAGAAACAGATCATCCAAAGTTAACTAGCCCTTCTGAAAATTGCAGCCATAGTGACACTCTCAGAATTACACCGTCAGTGGCGGGTTTGGGAATAAAATCCTGATGTCCGGCACTCTGCTCTAACCCCTAGACATTGCTCCTGTCTCTAATGGGATAGTTCATTCTCTGATGCTGTTGAACCATGGGTAACGATCACAGTAAAGAACCGCTCCCCTCCTTCATCAGCAAAACACACAATTCTTTCAGGACTAGATGCAAGCACTACATGAAGGGCTCCATCAATGCAGTAACTTTAATTGCTCCTTAGTTCATTGAATACTCTGTCTTCCAGCAGAAAGCAGTGGCTGATATATAACTCACATTGCAACGGAGAGAGAGAGAGAGAGGAAGGAAAGTCAATTTGTCATGAGGCTTCCTGCATTATTTAAGGCTGCCGATTTAAAAAGTGCTGCGTTCATGGGGATCCCTTCTGGAGTTACATGAACTGACACCAAACTCCCATGGCTGGACATCATTCCTGAGGTTTCTGGTGCACACAGCCAGAGCTTGGGAAAGTTTTAAATTTCGGTGAGGGAAGTGGGGGCAAAGGTGTTTGTACAACACCAGAACTAGGCTGGACAGGCCACCTAGTCTCTCCCTTAGAGAGCAGGATGGCTCCTTACAGTGGCCTCCTGCAGAAATTCATCCAATGTAGTTTTAAAATGACTGATGAAATGGGGCATCCACCACTTTTCTTGGGAAGACACTTCAGACAGCAGAACTCCCGCCTCCACATTCAGCTATCTAATTTCTCTTCACATCACTGTGTTTACTCTTTTTATACCTCTTTGGGATACTTTTGATAATTTCCTTTCCTGCTCCATACTAGCACCAGTGGACTTCTTAGATCTGGGAAAGTCCACCTGACCCTCCCGTGCTGCTGGAAACATCTCCCATTACCTTCTCCAGCGTCTGTACAAACTGGTCCATGGGAATGGAGCCACTCAGCAGTGACCTTAAAGGTTTGCATTCTGGCACGTCTTCAATCACCCGCTTTCGCTTCTTGCTGGCTGGAGGTTGCACAGGCTTTGGAGGGGGCTAACGAAAAGAAGGAATAATGACAGCGAACAGCTTTACAGCATTAACAACATTGGGTGCAGGCACATCGGCAGTGGTGGAGAATGGAAGACTATTTTGCCCTCATTGCTGGGGAGCTCTGAAGGAATGATAACAAAACTGACTCTGGATTTTGCTGTTGGTCGTTTGAGGTGGGCCAGGATTTTCAAAAGCAACAGCAGTTTTGAGATAAGTCAATGAAGCCCAATGTGCAGAAAATGCAGAGCATCTGCTTTTGCAAGTTCGGGCCTCAAGGTTTGTGCCATTATTGATTTAGCACTTAAAACATTCTCGGTGCTATATAGGAGAAAACGAGGGAGTGCCCACCTAGAAAACACAGGTCAGGCTGTGCTGGCAAATTCAGAGAAAGGAACTAGTTTTTGGGGGTTCTCTGTCTCAATGATGTCATCAACTCCCTTCTCAATGGTGGCACAAAAATAGCCAATCTACAAGGAGGAAAGGCAGGGATCTTGTATAGGCAGGCCCTAGAAAACAATTATCCAGAGCTGTTAGAAAGTTTGTCTAGGCAAGCAAACAGAGCATGCTGGGAAGCTCCTGGCCATTTCTTTGGAGGGAGGCAACAGAGCAGCCCAAATCAGCCCACAGTGCCTTACTCAGGAACAGAAGGTGAAGCAAAGCATTTAGTCAGAACCATACAGAAATGGAAGGTAGACCCGGCTAACCAATGAGTCAGAGATAAAAGAAGAAACTAGTCTGCTGAGATGTAAACGAAGGCATGGAATGGACGTCTCAGCTGGATAGAGAAAACTAGAGACATCAGGCTGGAAGGGACTTTGAGAAGCCACCCAGGCCAGCTCCCCAGGCTTAGGCTACTGCAACAGGGGTTTTTGGACATATTGTTGGGTGCTTTTTTGCACAGAATGAGGGCAGCAATGCAGACGTGCCATCCTAGAAGCTTACAGAATGGAGTTGCACCAAGTGCCTGTGTACCCTTGCACATAAGGGGGATGAATTAGTACATCTTCCACTTAATAGATCCACTAGATCAATGTTTCTCAACCTACTGGCCCAGGGAGCACATAAAATGTATTAATTACTTTACACAGAACACTTGATGAAAACTGTCTGAAAAAACTCATATATACAGGCTATAATTCACAAATATCTGCATATTGTGCATTCCTGTGAAAACAATTCAGGAAACCAACTTACATATAATTTTACGAGTAGAATGTGTTTCTTTCTAAAAATATAGATGTATAATGATCAGGAGCACAACTTAAAACTGAAAGTATTGCTCACGTTTTAATGGGAATCTTGGGCCTGCGCATTATAGCAAACTTTATCTCTTCTTGAAGTAAGATTCTTCAAAGAAAGTCTGGCCATCAAATTTACGTCCAAATGATTTCGATGCTGGCGGTAAGGGCAGTGGGAAATTTAAAATGTGCCAGCTGCAACAAAGGACCAAGGCAGCGGTGGATGCCAATGTGCACCTGGAAGCTTTGCTGTGGCTGGGACATTTTAAATCTCTCAGGTGCACGTCGGCTGGCTATGTTATTCCCCCACCAATGGGGAGGTGTCAGGGTTGCTCGTGGAACACCTTCACTGAGTTCATGGAGCACCGGCGTTCCCTAAAGCACCAGCTGAGAAACACTGGACGAGATGCCGCCTCCCACTACAACGCATTGCTGTGGGAGCTGCAGGCCTACTGCTCTGTAGCCTGAATGCAGAAGGACTCTTTTCTCAGCCGATCAAAGGAGAACCTCAGTTCCCAGTCAGTCCCCTGTGTGGTGGTAGACAGACCATCTGTCCCTAAGAGAACAGAGCATCTCATTTGCTTAAGGGACAGCCCTCCCACCCTCTCCATCCCACTGTTTTATAGCCCATCTACCTTCTAGTCCGTGACTGCCAATCGTGAAAGAGTAAAGAAAGACTGAACAATAATGACCCCAGGACTTGAACTAGGGACATACACTAATGTGACTGGTAGCCTTTCCCTGTGTATAATCCGCTACCCCCTGCTCCCTCTGTCAGGGGCACAGGCAGTGAAAGACGTGCAGATTTGCATACAGCCCTCTTTAAGGCCCAAATGTAATCATTAAGGAGTCCTGCCTCGCTCATGCATGCTGGGAGACAGCATCTGGTGCAGTGTGGGCACAGGTGCTAGTTAAAGGGGTTGCCACATGGTAACAGTGGGGATCTAGATGCAAGGGATGCCCACGGCATGGAGAGTTTACTCCAGTCCCCATCATACTGTACCTGAAGCACGTGCTTGTTGTCTTTGGTACGCAGCACGGCAGAAACGGTTGCTAAGGAAATGCCAGGTTTAATCTCCAAGGGCACCAGGGAATCTGCAAGCTGAAGCAAACAAAGGATTTTGTTTAGCAAGTGATAATCTCAAAATCCACGTGAACCCAGCTGTGATTGAAATTGGCAGCTTGATGTTTCTAACACAAACTAATGAACTGTAAATACAGACCACAGTACAGTGACAGCGCATTCCTGCAAACCGGCCTTCCCTCTCATCTCTCCCCTTCTGGGTCTCAGTGATATTGACTTTTGTGTCACCCTCAGAAGTGCAGTTGGTGGGTTTCCAGTAACCAGGGGCCTCTTATGAAATGGACACACCTAATTTAAAAAGCATTAGCTATGTTTATGCGATTTTTTTTTTTACAACTTGGGCACAGGGGGGAAAAGAATCAGAGAGTGTTTCATGCTCGGGTTCTTAGAGCCGCAGTGCCTGGACTGTGGCACATGCAGGGGAAGCTTCATTTGTTTGCAACCATTTGATTAAACTGTACGAAACAGCTTCTCTAAGCACTTCTTTTTTTCATGCAGGCCTGCTTTCACACAGCATCTAGATCTGGTTCTGAATTTATGTTAACAATTCCCCTTTAAAATATGCCTTGCAAAGTATTGGAGAAGGTGGGCAACCAGGATGTGACGTGAGGAGCAAATTTCAGCCACTCACTCTAACCTCCCCGTGGCCTTTCTCTCTGGTCAGATTGTTAAATGGGCTTGTTTGTGGTAAATACCGATCTTTTAAATATGACTAACATTATGAAGCACCTTCTTATACAAAACTTGTCACGGTACAAAGAGACTTCCCCCCTTCCATCTAAAACTACCCCTTTTCTCAGCACATTTCTACAAGGAAAGTCTGAGCAAATCCTTGCAGAGCAGGCTGGCAGACAGAGGACTTACCAGACACAGGGGGTTGGGGAAGTGAATTCCTGAGCCGGGGGCTTGGCCAACAGCCTCTAGACCAGACGTGGCCAAACTGCAACTCAGGAGCCACATGTAGCTCTTGAATCAAAAAGTGTGGCTCGCCGAAAAAAGTCAGCAAATCAATTAAGCAGGTAAAAGTATATGGCTATATGCCTCAGTGCTGCTCTTTAAGTTTTAATAATCAACTTGTGTTGCTCTTGAGTTTCATAAGTTTGGCCACCCCTGCTCTAGAAGTACAAAGCCACAGTGTCATAGAAGATTGGGATTGGAAGGGACCTCAGGAGGCCATCATCTAGTCTAACCCCCCAATCAAAGGACCAAACCCCAACTAAACCATCCCAGTCCAGGCTTTGTCAAGCCAGGCCTTAAACACCTTTAAGGATGAAGAGTCCACCACCTTCCTAGGTAACCCATTCAAGTGCTTCACCACCCCCCTACTGAAAATGTTTCTCCTAATATCTGACCTAGACCTCCTCCACTGCAGTTTGAGACCATTGCTCCTAGTTCTGTCATTTGCCACCACTGAGAACAGTCTAGCTCCATCCTCCCTCTAACCTACCCCCCTTTCAGATCGTTGAAGGCCTCTATCAAATCCCCCCCCATTCTTCTCTTCTGCAGATTATACAAACTTGGTTCCCTCAGCCTCGCCTCAGAAGTCATGTGCTCCAGCCCCCTGACCATTTTCACTGTTCGCTGTTGGACTCTCTCCAATTTATCCACATCCTTCCTTTAGTGGAGGCCCAAATCCAGGACTCGTCAGCATTAGCATCTTGACAGTCACATGCTAGTGAGCAGGGCACAGGGAAAGACAGGTCTAAGGTATGCTGGACCCAAGCTATAAACCTATTTACAGCTCCAAACTAAATGACTTGACTTGCCCCAGCCAATGCCATCTTTGGAGCCAGCGCCATGTCATAGCGCTGTTTCTGGCAGGGAGCCTAAGGGATGGGTATTTATATGCGGCACCTGCTGACGTCTCCGCTTAGTTTTCAAGAGTAGCTCCAGCAAAGTGCTCTGCAGTTATCCAATGCAAAGGCACCAAAGGCATGGATGGGAGTGCCTGCATCTGAGGGAAAAGGCAGCTGACCCACAGCCAGCCAAAGACGGTAATCTGTGCTGTCGGGATTCAGATGCTACTGGGACTCCAGATTGCGAAGAGAAGTAACAGAAGGTGACCACAGCCATTCACTTGAAAAGTCCAGGATCTTTTTCACTATTTGCTTATGGTTGTAACACCACACCCTATGCATTATTATTTCAAACGGAGCCTCCACTAGCTTTCTCTCACCTGAGCCTTGTCATCCACCATTTTCAAGTGCTCAGCACCCGTGACTAGGCCCTGCTTTTCAGAAGGGATTGGCATCTAGGGTGCTAATCTCTGCAGAAAATCCAGCCACTCACTCCAGTGCCTAACTGGAAGCAGAGCTCTTTAGAACGCCTGGCCAGTAGAGCCAAGCCTCAGCGGTGCACCGATGGCCTTGGCGACACAAGCTGTCTTGCTACCTCCACACATGGCTCACTGCACGGAAAACTGGAGCAGGAAGTCAGTGCATTTCACAGAGATGGAAACTGTTTGCAGGGCACGCTCAGAGAGGTTAAATGCCTTTCTAGAGGTCACACAGCAGCTCCATGGCAGAGTTTGGAATAAGAGCAGGGGACTCCTTTACACCACTACTACCATACCACCTCCGCACGTGGGAAGGGTGTGGGTATGATGCATTCTCCCATGGAAGCAACTGATGTAGCTATTGCAATGATGTTATGCAGATGCAAGTGGTACAATCCATACAGTTTTGAACAGAGGTGAAGGGTGGGGTTTCCAAAGGCACTCAGCACTGGCCTGACCCCACTCCCAGCAAAGCAACGGGAGTTTGACCATTGGTTTCAATGGAAGAACTTAGGCTAATGCAAAACATTTCTGAAAATCTTACCCAATGTCACAATTAAGATGTGGCCCAGGCTATGGAGATGTCTGAGAACACCTGGTTTAAAAAGAGATGGAGATGTTTTCCACTAGAAAATAATAATACACTCACACAGCTCTCAGTAGCAAAGTGTAAAAGAAATAGCTTGTTGGAAGTCTCAGGTTCAGATTTGGCCTCAGAGCTAAAAATAGCTCCACATGCAGAGGGGTAATGCACTGCACTTTGAAATGATCGAAGGTACTTTCTCTCAATGCCTCTTTGCACTATGGAATCAATACAGAAGTGCCTCTAACAAAGAGCCCAGTGAAAAATGACATACACCGCAAGGGAAACAATTCTTAAATCAAAGAGCTGCCTTGGATGAAAGTTCTTGGAGAGACTCTTCTGTCACCGAAGCACTCTGCTATTCTCATCCATTTGAGCATTAATGACATGGATGGTAAATCGCAACACTTAGCGATAAAGAGTCAACAACTCTCTGCAGCAGGCACTCGTTTTTACTTTCTCGAACATACTGCCTTCATCTCCCATTTACCCAAGGCTTCGCTTGAACAAAAGAGGTGGCAGGGCTCAGGCAGTTTTTTACATTCATGACTGAAGTGGCAAGCCCAGAGGTGTTGGGGCTTGGCCCTGCACCAGTGAAGCAATACATTTATCTAGAGTTAACTACATCTTAGTATTGAAGTTCAGTGACCCAAACAGAACCAGCTTACATTGCATCCAGCAATGTAACAAGGGAAGTTTTACCTCCCACTCTCCCACACACAGATGAGCACTTGAATGGCATTATTAACATTAAAACCCGGGTGGTGCTCTAATTTCCTTCTTCACACTGCTGGAGGGCCAGGCAGAATAAATACTATTGAAGCCCTGGGGATTTTAGATAGGGTGGTGGCAGGTTTGATTCTGGTTTGCTGCAATTTTTAGCTGTTTCAGTTTCATGCTCTTTACTTTTGTGTTTTGGTCTGTTTTAGTTTTAGGTTTTACTGAAAAAGGATCAATCAACAAAAGATAAAAATTCCCAGCATCACACCAGAGTGCAGACCCATGATCAAGGAGAACGGCACACAGATCTGGTTTTGGAAGTTTCACGACTGGGTTCTTTACATGTAGACGGCAATATAACTTCTTAAAGCGTGAGCAACTTCTTCACACACACAATTCCTGAATCTCTCACTTGGGATTGTATTCTCCACAATTTGGCTGGATCTTGCATGCCAATCATTGCTGAGCACCAAACTACAGTTGTTGGTACAGAAGATGGCAGCATATGGTGGGTTTAGGGCCAAATCCTAAATTGTTTATTATCTCCTGTCTCAGATGAAGTGGGCACTGTACTTCAAACTGAAGCCATGCACTTCCTTCAGTTCACAGACACAATCCCATTGAAGGCAACAAAGGGCTGCATAATGATGGTGAATAAAATTAGCCCTTTGTAGTAAAGTTTTAGGTTAGTGACTGGCCAATCACTTCTACTCCCTGCCCACTCACATAGTAAAAATAGCTCCTAAGCTCAGAGAAACACAGGGCCAATAAAAAAAATAGCCCCCAGAAAAATAGCTCCTAAGCTCAGAGAAACACAGGGCCAACATACTCCTCAGAGCCATTCCAGGCACATGATTGGCTTCACACAACATTTTAAGCTAGCAGGTGCATCCATATAAAGTTAGCATCCTCCCTAATTGCTTATGCCTAAATTTTTAGGAAGCCTCTCTTCTGTTACTGGCACAGGCTTATTAGACTTGGTAGAAGACTGCTGGGATTTAATAGTTTTACAGTTCAGCACAAATTGTGCTGAACACATGCAAGACCATGCAAAGTAATCATGTCTGAGAGGAAGACAACAGGTAGTTACCACAAAGCTAGAAGAAACTGGTTTGAATTAGCAGAAAAAGCTCTCCTCCCCCGTCACCAGAAGTTAGCAGAAATGAAAGCCTAAGCATGCGTACAGAGAGAGAGAGAACAAAAAGTTTATTTTGCACACGAGTCCGGTGCTGGAGGAGACAGTGATCAGAGCACCCTGATGTGCATCCCACATACAAGGAACTGATCTCTGCTTTCTAGTAGTGGAGCAAGGTCTGAGAGTGGCTGCACCTTACTGATCCTATTCTTCCTGGCACTTGGTTCTCTTTCCCTCTAAATGTACAGCCTGAGCCACCCAGACCAAGGGACACTTAAAAGCAAATGCATCCAGTGAGGTGGGACAGCACAGTGGCCTGGTGAGAGTCCAGGAAGAGGAGCTCAGTTACGGCTGTGCCAGGTATAGAGGCCCCCAACCAAGGTCAGAGCTCCATTGTTCTAAATGATGTAAACTCATACCTAGGTAGCCAGCCTTATCCCAAAGAGCCTTACAATAGAAGAGTATTTTTGAAACAAACAGCCCCCATTCAATCAGACAGCGTGCTGAAGCCATGTGATATGCACCATTGTCCAAACTGTAATTAAACTGGAGTCACACTGTTTGCTCAGAGGCTACTGTTCAAATTTATCTGTTTGCTCCAGAAGATGTTTTCCTCTTCCCCCTCAGTGTGCTGTGAACAGACAAGCCTAACCAATTTCCAGTAAGCTGCCCTTTTAAAGTGTCATGCAGATGCTCAAAGGAACAGATTAGTTAAACAAAGTGAAAACGCTTCCATAATACTCTGGAGGGTCAGGCCCAGCTTGGTGTCACTGGAGAGTTAAACTCTTTGAACAAAGGCTGTACTCAGGGTAAATCCCATTAAAAGTCTTACCAGGCCAGATTTTCCTCTCCAAGGGATCTCAGTACACAGAACTGCCACTG
This sequence comes from Podocnemis expansa, assembly GCA_007922195.1. Taxonomy (NCBI): domain Eukaryota; kingdom Metazoa; phylum Chordata; order Testudines; family Podocnemididae; genus Podocnemis; species Podocnemis expansa. The sequence continues at coordinate 2,713,613 of ML682105.1, forward strand.
TCTGCAAGGGACTCATATCTATGTAACAGAAGCTCATGCGATAAATAAATATGTTAGTTTTTAAAAATGCCACAGGACTCCTTGTTTGTTTTGCCGGACTAGATGGGCACGGCTATCCCTTTGGAATTTATGAAAGTTAGTTAGGGTTTTTTTGGGTGGGGAAGTGGAGAAAAACAATCTTAACCGAAAGTTTCCTTTCATCATGGACCTCACTCAAGTCATTCTGTTGCTATTAGGACTATAACAAGACTCCCCTGCCCCCCACTTTTAAGAAGAGTTAAGATGGCAGAAGACAAATTTGTATACAAGTTTTCTGTAGTGTGAAAGTCTCTGGAAACTAAAGTATAGAGAGAAAGGACAGGCATTTACACACCGGCATTGTCGGGAGCAGGCTTCACTGTTCATTCTTGGGTTTAACTTGTATTTTGAAAAAAAACAGGCCAGGTTCACAATTTTGATGCTGAGAACTGTAAAACACCCCTTCTCGCGGCAGTCCAGCCATCATGCAACTCAGGGGTGTCGGTATTCACCATAAGACACGCAGGTAAAATTGCCAATGACATCCTTGCTCGAGATTTTCCACCACACAGGGACCATTATTTATATGTTGGTGGCCCACATGGCCCTCCTATCAGATGGGCAAGTTGTAGCCACCATCTGACACTGATCTTCCACTCTTCTGGGAAGATACCATACATAAATCCTGGTTGAAACAGACAGTTCGTCTGTGCAAGAAGAAACCCTTTCCAAGCCAGCTCACTAAAAATCCTTTGCACAACAATGGAGCCACACATCCATTTTTCTACAGAATCATAAAGGCTATGACAAAACCTGAAAGGTGGAGTGGGGCAGCTTTTAGGGATATTAAGTGAAGGCGGGGGGAGGGGGGGGCTGGTGGTGAACCAAATACTTGCCACAGCAGGCAATTTCTCTTCTCCCATGTATCTGCAGACTACAGTGACCCTCGGTGATCAGTAGTACCAGGAGATATGGCTGATGACACAGAGAAGGCGCAATTACACTCTTACAGACATCAGGGTTTTGATACCTTGACTGAATTGTGGTTAGTGGCACCTGGTATCCTTATTGCAAGACTCACAGGCGAGAGGCAGTGGTGGTTGTGGGAGAATGCCAGCAGTGCAGTATGAGGATGTTAACTCCTCAGAAGAGGCACATGTCCACCTAGCCAAATGGTTCAGTCTTTAGTACTATCAAGTCAGCACCTTTCAGCTGCACTACATTTCATTTAGAGAATGGACAAAATCTTTTCTATATTTTATCCCAATCTTTCAGGGTTGGTGAAGGATGCCCTACTGACAGCCCTTTATTACTAGGGCTCTCTATTAATGCTCACAGTGGTATCCAGTGGCGTGATCTTGTAGCAATATAGTTAAAGTCTCTCTCACAACCATCACCCACCCCCTCCCCACATGACAGCTAGACCAACAAAACCACTGTTACGGTGACACAGTGCACCCACGCTGGGAATCGTGCCTCAGACACACTGGTATCTAACAGACACAGCTGAACTGATAAAAACTGCACAGAGGCCCAAGCTGTGGCACAGCTAGATATGAAAACCATATCTCCTCATTCCCACCTAATAGCTTAGCTGTATGGCTATGCTGAAGCCCTCTAGGCACTGGTTAACTGAAAACAGAGCAAATTTCCTCACATCCCATTCCCCTTAGGTCTATTTTACACTTGATCTCCAGGGACTTGCTCTAGGTGTGACCTGGAAATTCAGTCTCCATGGCCCATTCAGTTTCCCGGTCTCTGCTGAGGGTGCCAGAAAGGGGGTGAATTTTCTTAGCACTTTCTTTGACACTACATTTATCATTCAACTCCCCTTCTGCCTCCCCCTATTATTTTTCCCATGGCTGATTGGAGAGTCTCATTGAAGAGGCTAGATCCTTCTTACGGAGGTCAACTGCACAATTTCAGAAATATTGCACAGGCTGTAGCCCACACAAGTGCTGAGGCAACTATACACTAGGACAATAAAACAAAGAAGGAGTCCTGTGGCACTTACAGACATTCGCAACCACTGTGTTGGGACATGTGACTGTGTTGCCACACAGTGGTGAGTGTGTCGCAGACGGCTGGATTCAGCCTGGTGGGGCAGGCTGGTGTGTCCTATAGGGCCGCAATACGCTGCAAAGCATGTTGCAACATGCAAAGGTTTGAGAACCACTGCTCTAGAAGGTCCTTTCCAGAACCATCTCATGGGTTCCAATTTGATCCCCAAACTGAGTGAACTATTCATAAAGACCAATTTATCTGTCCCACTGGCATCTTTTCTGTTTACAAATATTCTGCAAAGATTTCGGATTCCCAGAAGCCAGTTGTGCTTCAGAATTAGGACAGATGTTTCACATCTACCTATTTCAGGCCTCCGCATTATTCAAGAGCAAGCATTTGGTAGCCATGCTTCAAAAATTCAGCATGTTCTGACTGGCTATTCAGGAAATCTCCATTCCACGAACAGACTAAGAACTTTGAATCACGTTTGTGGTGTGAATGGAAAAATTTATATTTAGTGGTATTTGCTGGAAAACTAAAATGACTGTTGCTGCTAATATTCTTGCCAATAATCCTGTTGGCTGGAATAGTCATGGAAAATGAACAGAGCTGACATCTCTTTCTTTCTTAGACAGTTATCTGCTCCACCAGCATAGTATCTGAAAGCCTGTTTATCTCCCCAACCTTCCAGTGAGGGAGGGTAGTGCTATTATTCCCATTGTGCAGATGGGGAACTGAGGCATAGAGAGACTAAGTGGCTTGCCCAAGTTGACCCAGGTAGTCTGTGGTAGGGCAGGAACTTGAACTCTAGACTCCTCACTACCAATAGTGTCCTAAGCATTGGACTACCCTTTCTCTTGTTGAAATGAATGTATTTGAAATACAGGAACCTTCGAGCATTTTTTGCAGGATTTACCCTATAGTTAGCCTCACTCTTTTCAGAGATGGGTGATATTGCCCCCTGAGCGGAGTCAGGATGTGGAACAGACACCTCAAGTCTCATACTCTCAGTCTTGTAATGAAGCCTCAGGGTTTGACAGCAGAAGTCAAATGCTGTCTAGGCCTTGTCCTGGCTTTCTGAGAAGGAGGTGAGTTATCACCTTGAGAACACAAAGATCTGTTTTGGTCACAGCCCTGAACACACATCACATTTTACCAGCCCCAGCTTTAACAGACTCCAATAAATATGCAAATGGCTCCAACAAATGCACATGCCATAGTGCGGTTGAATACGAATGTACATTTTTCAATTAAAAACCCATGCTTGACTCCAGGGATAATCTTGGCAGGAGAATGCAAACTCACAAAACTGAATTCAGGCACAAGTTGGATACAGGTGTTGTGATGATGGTGTGAGCGGGACTTATTGCTGTTTGTTGTTCAAGTGGTGCTGCACATTCTCTGTTAGCACTAAGAGTACTGTTTTTCCTCCAATGAAAAGCAGACCCTTTTCAAAAAAGCAATTTGTTAGGGCTACATAGTCTGCTTGTAAAACGCCTCACAATTGATCCATGGATGCATCTGTGCTGATTAGATTGTCACAATATTTTAACATCATATCAGTAAGAATACAGGCCAGTTAATAAGAGTACATTTGTCTAAAGCAGGGGCCTCAAATGGTCTCTAAAGCTATTTCCTGCAGCCCACAATAACACTATTGCTACTGATATTTCCAATATAACTCTATGAAAAGGTTTCAGTGGTGCAGCCTATGGGCTAACATACTAGTTGCCATGTGGTCCTGTACTAGTCCTCATGTGGCCCTTGTGGTGATTTGAGTTTGAGACCCCTAGTCTAAAGTTTCTAGAATTAATACATCTGACGGGTATAAGCAGTATTCATCTGGAATATCGTGTGTAATTCTGGTCTCCTTTGTTTAAGAAAGATGACTCTACTATACTAATTTGCAATGTGCATGATGTAAAGTGTGCAATGTGACAGGCCGTTTTGATGTCAGAGGTGACAACTTCTTTGGGAGCAATTGACTGAGTCACTTCAGAAGTCTTGGCATGGCACAGATATCTACCTTATTGCAGCTGCATACCTCATTGTAATTCATAAAGGCAAAATGGCTGAGGATTTAAAAATTGAACAGTAATAGCCAGTGAAACCCAGGGATGGTTCACTCTGGTGACACAGCTGCCCCTGTGAAACTTGTCAAAATACAAAGCTCTCAGCTATGCTTTCAGTTGTTTCCAATATTTCATGCTGACTCTTCAGACAATTGTATGTGGCGCTCACTTGGGGAAAAAACCATGAAAATCTGAAAGTTTACCAGCAGGGGTCTCAAACTCAAATCACCACGAGGGCCGCATGAGGATTAGTATGGTAGCCTGAGGGCTGCACCACTGAAACCTTTCCATACAATGATATTGCAAATATTGGTAATGATCGTGTCATTGTGGGCCGCAGGAAATGGCTTTAGGGGCCGCATGTTTGAGACCCCTGGTTTACATGAAGGATACAAACTGCCAAGGAAAAGGTTTAGCTGACCATAGAACTTCTGCAAAAAATTTTGTAATTAAAGAGCTATTAATTGATTAAAATAAAGAAGTATTTCATAAATTCCCTTTTGATTTTCTCAAGTCATTTTTGACAGGTTACAGCTAGTTCAAACTACAGTCAGGGTTGCCAGAATGATCAGTGGGATGGAGACCCAAATGTAGGACTGGAAGAGACCTAGACAGCTCATCTAGTCCAGGCTCCTACACTGAGACAAGCCTATCATTATTTAGATATCTTTGCCAGGTCTTTAATCTGTTCACACAGCCTCCCTGGGTTATTTGTTCCAGGGCTTACGTTACTCTTACCATTAGGAAGTTTTTTTCCTATGTCTAACTTAAATCTCTTTGCTGCTATTTAAGACCATTCCTCCTTATCCCTTCCTCAATAGATAAGGAGAACAATTTATTAGCCTGGTCCTTTATAACAAATTTTTACATACCTGAAGACTTATATCCCTCCTAAGTCTTCAGTACTACAAACTAAACAAGTGTAATTTTTTCAATCTTTCCTCATAGGTCATGTTTTCTAGGCTTTAAAATAATTATTTTGGTGTCCTCTGGATTTTCTCCAGTTTGCCCACATCATTCTGAAACATGGTGCCCAGAATGGGAAACAGTACTCCAGGTGAGGACTTATCAATGATGATGAAAGCAGAAGAATTACTTTTTATGGTTTGCTTACAACACTCCTACTAACAGATCACAGCAAGACATTCACTGATTTTGCAAGATTACAATATTGATTCATTCAGTCTGTGACCTACTATAACCCCTAGACCCTTTTCTGCAGTACTGCTTCCCTGGCAGTCCTTTCTTATATTGCATTTGTGCAACTGACCATTCCTTCCTAAGTGTTGTACTTTGCATTTGTCCTTACAAAAGGAGACTTAAATAGCTTTGTTTTTTTAGCCTAAGAAAACAAATGATGAGGGGAGATAATGATTGCTCTCTATAATTAAATCTGAGGGATAAACACTAGGGAAGGACAGGAGTTATTTAAGTGAAGGGCCAGTGTTGGCATAAGAACAAACTGGCCATCAATAAATTTAGGCTTGAAATTAAATGAAAGTTTCTAACCACCAGAAGACTGAAGTTCTGAAACAGCCTTCTGAGGGTAGTAATTGGAAGGAAAAAATCTAACTTGTTTCAAAACTGAGCTTGATAAGTTTATGCAAGGGGGTGGAATGATGAGATTGCTTTATAGTGGCATATAGGACATCTGCTATTAACAAATATCTTCAACAGCCAGAGATCAGTCACTGCATGGGATGGGCTCTACAGAAAATTCTTTCCCACATGTCTGAATGGTGCATCTTGCTCACACACGCAGGATCTAAGCAATCATTGTATTTTGGGTTTGGCAAGGAACTCTCATCCAGGTCAGACTGGCAGATACCTGGAGGTGGGTTGGGAGTAGTAGAGTGGGCGTGCGTGAAAAGAAGAGTGCCTTCATTTAAAGAGTGGGGACACAAGTAACTTACTGCTTTGACGTACAGTAAATGGTTGATTCTCTGTAACTTGAAGACTTTAAATTAAGATGCGAGGACATCAGTAAATTAGCCAGAGGCTATGGGCCTATTACAGAGTGGGTGGGTGATGTTCTGTGGTTTTTGATGTGCAGAAGGTCAGACTAGAGGGTCATGATGTTCCCTTCTGATTTTACAGCCTCTGAACATAAGTAGATGGTTATAAGCAACTAATTAACTTATTGAACTCTAAGATGGTTTACTGAATCATCATTTGTTTAAACACTAAATAAGGCAACCATTCGTTGAGTACCATGATATGGTTCACAAGAGAGGATTTTTCTAAACACTGGTGTCTTGACTTTCAATTGCCAGTTCTCTCTCAAACTCAGTCTGAGACTTTGGATAAATCATTCAGATTCTCAGTGTCTCAGTTTACCCCATTTAATATATCTGGTCTGTGGTTTGAAGTGTGAAGCTCTTGAAAAGGATAAACAAGATTTTCAGATTTCCCAGAAAGGTTCCTTCAACCTTCATTGGTTCACAGTGTAAGTAAGTTTAACACCCTTTCAAGAGCATCTCTCCTTCTAGCCTTTTGCTTAGTGGGAAGTGCTCTACGCCTTCATACACAATATAAGTCACATGTATAACACTTTTCTGTTTGAAGAGACTACAGACGTGGGGCAACAGAATCAATCCAATGGTAGACAGCAAGGTGCCAACTTGCTGTTTCCCTTTCATCACTCACTTCTGGCATGATTTCAATCTTCTCATAGCGCCGCTTGAATGGGAGAGTCAAGACCTCTGCTCTGCGGTAGGACATCGCTGGAGGCTGGCAGTCTATCATCAGGTCTGTGCGATGTGACTGGGTGGGTGGAGGCTGGGTATACTGCTCTGGACAAACTACATGGAGAGGCTAGAAGAGACAAGAAGATAGTGGTGAAGACAGATGGTCATCTGGCAACGTCCATTGCCCTAGGATGGGCAAGAGCTGACATGGTTAACTTGGCTGTGTTTCAGTAGCATCCAGAGGCCCTTAACCGTCATTGGAGTAAGGGCCTGAGGGAGGCAAAGTCTGTTACATATTAGTACAGTGCCAAGTATGATGTACACAGACTGATATACCTAGCGAACATCTGTATACAAATAAATATTAATAGTTATGTGCCAGGTGCTGTACAAACAAAACTGAAGACAGTCCCAAAAAGCTTCCAGTCAAAAGAGGGAGAAAATGCCATAGGTGGGTATCGAATACAGGAAAGAAGAGAGTGGTAAGACAAAGGTGACTGCAGGAGGAATATATGGTTGCATTAGCCAAATGGACAATTTGAGGGCTTTACCTTGTCCTCGTCTAGAGAAGGCTTTATAGATATTTTAAACTAGTTACATTAATCAATCACTAGTAGGCTGTTTATTACAGGAGTCAAGGTAGAAGCGTGGGTCTGACAGACAAGGCAGCATCTGTGAGAAATATTTGGAGCAGGAGTGAAGGGGTGTGATGAAGTGGCTGGTGAGAGTTGTTCTTTCACTGTATTGGGTATATTGAAGAGGATGCCAGTAGAAGAACTCAGCAAAGGAAGAGATGGAAGGAGGGGATGGGGGTAACAGGATTGAAGGAGTGCATCAAGAAAAAAAATGAGAGCAGCAACATTCTGAATAGAAATGAGTGAGATGAGGTGGATGCCAGGAGGCCTGGAGTGGGGACTGTGGTAGCTACGGTGGGAGATCAGGATTTGGAGAACACTGGCTGCCTGGCCAGAGAGAAAAGAGAAGGACCAGGATTTGGATATGACCTGGATGTGAGGGCCCAGAGAATGTCACACCAACATCAAAAGGGGAGGCTGGGATTATATGCCTGGGGGCTAAGCAATGGTGGAGTGAACTGAAGATGATAAAGCTGAGGGGATTCAGCACCTTGTATTTTTGGGGCACTACCCAAACACATCCAGGCCACATTTAAACAAGCAGGAAAGGTTCAAAAGGACAAATGACTACATTTATAAGCTGCTAGGAGGACTGATCTTGGGAATGTGATGTTTTGTGCTAAATACCTATAATTATTTCACATGATGAGTGTTAAAATTTTTAAAGACCAGCATCTGCAGAGACTGAGGGCCATTTTGTACACATTTCAATGCAGGTTATTAGAAGAGGAAGGATATGTTGTGTCTGCTATTAAAGAGACTTGGCAAAATAAGAAAGCACAAAGTTATTTCTTTATATTAAAGATCATACACAGGGAAACTATGCAAGGGTGGGGGAGTGAGTGGGGATAAAAGCATAAACATAAAGGAAAGGCAACAGAGATTTAATTACCTGGACTTCTTTGAGTAATTTGGATACTTGAATAAAATTCAACCTTGTGTCAATGGGGCAGTAAACGCATTTCATGGCCAGAGGTTGATAAGGGGCCAGTGCATCCAAATAAGAAAAGTCAGGCTCTGGGAGAGGGGACAAAAATGCAAAAGATATTTGATATCTCAAAAACAAAGGCTGCCAAATTCTTTTCCCTTTTACCTTGTCCTAGTCTAGAGGAACTATTGTTTGGCAATGTTTATTCACTTGTGGATTTTTCTTCTTCCCCCTAGTTATTTTCAGTTAATTTGATGAAAATTATGCCCACAATTAGTCTTAGCTCAATCAAGCAACATAGCAGCACCATTTCATCTGAAAGCACCACTGCCTGATTTTTCTCTAACGAATTTACTCGAGACAAAAACAGCATCTCTTACTTTCAATCAGATGCTCTTAAAACGAGCACAGTTTACCATTTTTCAGCATTACAAACCCGAGTGCCATGGTTTCTTAGCCTGACACACACACACACACACACAAACTAACACAGACAGTTCATATTTCAGTATGGTTTTGGGTTAGTATCACATTCAGTTACTACTTTTTCACTGTCTTCCTGGGTGTTGCATGAGACTCATGGAAGACTAAGAATATTCACCAAATATTCTACTATAATCCTAGTGGATCTGTAGAGAAGTAGATAGCTCAGGGCAGAATGCAATAGGATATTCACCTTTTATCTCCAGGCTGCCAGGGAGTATGGAGATAAACCCAAAATAGCTGGTTTTAACTGGTTGGGTGTGTCCTTAAAGAACATCAGGCTATGTCTACCCTTACACCTTAATTCAACTGAAGGAGCCCTAAATTGAATTAAATAACTCTCTGGCCCCAGAGGCGTTTCATGAAGTTGGATTAAGCATTTCCCTATTTCAAAATAAGGAAATACTAATTCAGTTTAATAAATCCTCCTTTTCCTTCAAATTAATTCTTAATTTGAAGTTATTAATTTGAAGTAACCCAACATTAGCTGGGGAGTAGCGTTACTTCAAATTAAATGGGCTTCCTGGCTGGGGACAAGGGAGCCCCATGTGGCTCCCTGGCAGAAGGGAGCCATGTGTAGCTCCCTTTCACTGGGTAGCCACACACAGCTCCCATGGCTCCCTTCTCCCTGGACCTGTGGCTCCCGGCAAGAAGGGAGCCGTGTTTCCTTCTCCATGGGAAGCCACTGTTCCTCAGAAGGGACCCTTGGACAGGGGAGCCTCCTCCCCTGGACACAGGAGCCTGGGAGAAGTGGCTGCCAGGTCTCTCCGGACGGGGAGCCGTGAGAAGAGGCTGCTGGGGCTCCTCGAGGACAGAGGAGTCTCTGGGGCTCCCAGGAAGACAGCCGCCAGTGTGCTCTTCCCTGGGCTTTCCCCGTCCCAGAAGCCACTGGCGGATGTCTTCCCCGGTGGTCTGAGTACATGGGAGCCCCGGAGGTTCCCCTGTCCTGGGAGCACCAGTGAAGACAGCCACCAGCACTGCCTGCATAGGAGAGTCCCTGCTGGTGGGACACCTTCCCAGCTGCATGGTGCCTTTCCCACCACCAGCAGCTGGCAGCAGGGGCTGTGCCCCCCGGGGGATCCTGCCGGCCATAGGGCAGGTTTCCCGCGGGGATGCTGCTGGTGGCGGGGGAGCCGCCCCGCCCGCTGGGGACTGCCCTATTCGGGGACTGCCGGCGGCTGTCTTCACTGGCGCTCTTGGGACAGGGGAACCTCCGGGGCTCCCCTGTCCAGGGAGCGTGGGGGAAAACAGTCACCAGCAGCCCCCAGGACAGGGGAGCCCCAGGGAAGAGAGCGTCTGTGGCTCTCTTCCCAGGAGCACCCGAGGCTCCCCTGTCCATGGAGTGCCAGTGGCTCTCTTCCGTGGGGCTCCCCTGACAGGGGAACCCCAGCTGCCACTTCTCCAGGGCTCTCCTGTCCGGAAAGCCCCCGAGACTCCCTTCTCCTAGGGAACTGCAGCTCCCTTTTTGCTGGGGAGCTGCAACTCTCTGCTTGCTGGGGAGCCATGGCTCTCCCAGTTCGAGTTAGAGAATCTAATATAGACTCTCTTAACTTGAGCTAATAAATCCTGCTTTAATTTGAATTAGGAGTCTAGCGAAGACTCTCTAATTCAAATAAATAACTTCAACTTAAAGTTGAATTAGTTAGTTCGAATTAATTAATTCATACTAACTTTTGTAGTGTAGACATAGCCTCAGAGACTTGTTGGCATTTTGCTGGCAAGAACTGGCTGTGCAGGGCAGGAATCAAACACCACAGAACAAACAGGAATGAAATTATTTGTCAATCCTGAGATCCTTCTTTGAACGAGGTCCTCCCACTGACATCAAACTGGGGAATGAATGAGGCTCTCGGAATCTGGTCCAATAAGAATGTACGGCACATTACTATTTTTGTACTGCGAACAGCCCTTCACTTACCTGTAAATATAACAGTGTTAAGGCTAGATTTTCCCCACAGCTCCATAAAATGCACCACGTCGCCAAACCTGAGGGAAGGATGTCCAGTGAACACAACACATGGCTGCTTGAAATCATTGCTGAAGTCTCCATGGATACTGGGATAGTGCTTCAGTTTGTTTGTCTGAATGAGCTGAAAGAAGATAATGGGAATTGACCAACTTTTCACACATCCATGCTTGGCTGTTCTCAGAGAGTATGCACCCTCTCCCTCCATATACGGCTCTTTATTTATAATACATATCACGGTTCACTCACAGACATTCGATGGGACTTGAGCTAACTGAGGCTGTGCTACTGTACACGTTATGAGGGAAGTATGGGCTAGAGACCTGAGCACTGAACAGAAAGTTTGGAACTTCCCGTAATACTAAGAAATTCTGAGAGTTGATTCTGCTGAGGTTCAATGTCTAGTGCTTCTCAATGGTTCCCTGAAATGGGCTCCGTTTACTGGTAAAAAGCTGCTTTTTCCCAGCTGCCATCTCACCAAACCCCAGGGGTTAAAGTACAATTTGGCAGGCCCCCAAACCTTCCTAAATGTCCAGGCCCCCTTCCCATATCGTCCGGGCTCCTTTCTTGTATGTGCAGGCCCCAGCTCACATAGGCATTTGCAACGACTTCTCAGCACCACATGCATGAGTTATCACTCTGTTACACACCAACCCCCCCCAACTACATCCACATCCCTGCAGCTACACCCCCACACCTTGTCGCACACAACCCCCCCAGCAGCTCCATGCCCCCCACCCTGATCCCAGAGGCCAGCAACCCTCTCGTCCCCCAAAACCCTGCTGGCGAGGGCCATCCCCAGGGGAGCACTCTGGGGCACAGCGGCTCCATGTGCAGCTCAGGGGCACCCATTGTGCTGCATCCCCCAGCCCCACTGCAGGGCTCCCACAGGCCGAGCCGAGGCCTTACCTCGGCCATTTCTGTGAGTCCCTGCTCCCAGCTCCGTGCCAGGAAGCAGCAGCGCCGGGGTGTGCTGGCTGGCAAAGATTTGGCTGGGGGCTGGGAACTGCTCTCTGGCCACAGCCTGCTCCCACCCTGAGCTGACTCAGCTGAGTCAGTTCTCTGCTGGCCGGTCTTCCAGCCAGGTAGGGGCTGCTGCCAGGGATTAAGCTGAAGTAAGGAGGAACGCACCAGAACACAGCGTTCCAGTGCGTTCTTCTATTTTTAGGGGCCCCGGAACGCAGTTCTCATGCGTTCTCCCTTGCTCTAACCCCTGCCAAACCCATCCTGTGATCTGAGCATTCAAGTGGGCTCTTTGGTTGTGAATTCTGCTCTCAGCAACAGCTGTGCAATGCTAACTGGATTAGGTGTAACAGATTCAAAATGTAATTAAATTGTCTGCTGATCCACAAGAAGGAAAAGGCTTCAGTTTGTGCTCTCTTCGCTAGGTTAGCTCTGCCAGACTAAAAGAAATGCAGTAAAAATTATATTTGCCCTGGAAGATGGCAAACTATGACTGAATACACACAGGCAGCAGATCTTTTTTATAAGATAGTGTGAATTTTATGAAGCCACATTTCAGAGCATAGCTATGCTTTATTTCCTGTCTCTGTTCCTCTGTCTGTAAAATGCGGCTCCAATTTGCCCATCAGAATTTTGGGGGGGAGACTTGATTTAATAAATAAATTTATCATCCAGACACAATCTAATTCAATTAGCCGAGTACTTGGTATGCCTCATTACTATAGCATCCGAGCGCCATGACTTTCTGAATTGAAGAAACTACCTTCTGAACATACTGTTCCCTATGAAGGCCATGGTTTGAGAAGTCGAGAAAATGAAACATCCTAAATAAATCAATAAAAAAATCTAAGAAAACTTTGGAGCACTACCTCTTTCCCTGCCAGTTAAAATACAAAAGAACTGAGACTCTCAATTTAAAAACCTCTGTGCACACAGTGCTGTCCGCTGCCAAGAGTAGCAGTCCTTCAGGCTATAAGAATTTGCAATACAGGCTCAAGCAATGTGGTTCCAAAAGCATCTGCGCTATTCTGCAGAAACCTGTACAATCCAACTGTACCTGAATGATACTACTGTACACACCAACTTGCACCCCTTGACTTCTAGCCAGAGGCCTTCATTCTGGACACCATTCTTCATTGTACTACATTCTGTTTTAGAAGAACAACAAGACAAAGTGTGCTGTAAAATAAGCATCTCATGGTCTCTTACTGCTGTAAATTTTGCCTTTCTAGAGCTCTGCCCCTTTTTATTTACCCAACAAATATATTTATTGCACTAGCTTCCATGAGGGAAGATCTGGATCTTCTCCCACGAAACCCCATGTGATTAATAAATTTGTTAGTCTTAAGTGCCACAGGACTCCTTGCTTTTCTTGCTGAACTAGACTAACATGGCTCCCTCTCTGGAACTTTAATTTATTTGTCGTCTTTGGCTGTGTTATATTTTAATTCAGACTCTAAGCTTCTTGGAGCAGCACTGATCAGGTTTTTGTACTGTTAAGCAACATGAATGCCTATACCACAGAACAGTAACATTTATTGGGTACACAGGATCTGAACAAAATATGAAAACCACCATCCATCTACAAGTTCTGGAAGGACTGTGTAATGCAGGTTCTTAAATCAAGTTCCATAGTCACAGCCAATGTCTGTGACTGGTCAGGCTAAACCATTAGATGTCTGTGTAATCAGTGAAACGCTCTGGTACTGGAAGACACAACGCAGAAACTTGCCCCTCAGTTCCAAGTTATATTAGAAGGCTGGTTACACATTGCACAAATAAGAACCCCCTTTTCAGCTTCTTAGAAAAGGGCTTTCTAGCACAATTTAGCCTTTGATTGGTTTTCCTACTGGCAGCAGCACATGAATGGATCTCAGGCAGGGTTTGACTGGCAGCACAACCTTTAGGTCTTATACACAGGATGGAAAATACACGCAGACCCAGTTCATCAGATTTGACACTTGAACTCTTGATCAGAGAACAATTAACCACAATGTTATAGGGGAAGGGCCTATGACTTTCTCTGTGTCTTTGCAAAATGAAAGTTTGAGGCACCTCAACTCCTAACACTTGATGGTAATATCAAGTTCCAATTCAGCCTTTTGATGGGAAATTTAAATATGCATCCATTGACTGCTGTGGCAGTTAATATGCACTCAGTCTTGCAAACACTCCTATAATTAAGGCTGCTAAAGACTTCTGATTGAAGCATCTGGAGTGCAATATTTAGAATCTAAGCGTTGTCTCCAGTAGGAAGAGCTGGCTGCAGAACTACTTAGCAAACAATAGGCAAAACAAGTTTTAGCCTGCAAATTACTGGAATCTAACAGATCCTAAAAGGGAAAGAGTCCCAAAAGCTAACTGCGCACCTGGGTTTTCTGAGCTGTGTCAGAAACCTAAACTTGAAATTTTGTCACAGTGGGGTAGGGACGGCATTTAAACTCTGAATATCGAAGTGGATGTGTGATGTACCACAGAGCCAGAGAAAGGCTCCAGGAAAATAGCAATAACTACTGACATTTCTAAGACTGGCATTTATGTAACTCCTTCCTCCAAAGATCCCAAAGCACTCTACTAGAACACAGAATCACAATCTGCCATCCCAATAGGACACTTACACACAGCATTGAGAGCTTTGCTAATCAGGATGGGAACCATTCAGTCCACAGGATTATCAAAGACCTAATTTGTTTTATCTGTGCCTTTTTAGATACCTTTTACAGTGTGTCATAGGTGTATGTATCTTTATAAACATAGACAAGCTCTATATCGTCAAAGATCCTGGCCAGCTCATCTGCACTCTGCTCACTAATACACCTTCTAATCTAAACCTGTGAGCAGCTTCAAACGGTCTTTTGTTCTTATTATAAGACCCACAGACTCCTTAAAAGGATCACAAATGTCTTGGATCTTGGTTTTATGTCTCTAGGAGCTCCCACATCATTGGGGAGGGCATTTATTCAGGACTGACTCAAGATGATGCCACATATTGAATCCCTACCACTATTCCTCGCAGCATGATGTGTTTCTTGGAGGTCCCACCTGGATACTGACCAGACCTCCTCCTCCTCTTTAACTTATGGTTAAACCATGGCCTGAGACAGTACAAGAAACATCTGATCGCTTGATAATCTCCAGAATTATACATTCTAGTTACCCAAACAAAAACACAGGCAGAAAATTAGATCAGTTAAAAAAAAAAAAAAAACCCAAAACCTCTTTATCTCATCTGTGTATTAACTGGATTTAATTGTTAAAATCTGAGATTCAAAGAGGAGATAGCCAAACCAAACACATTTGAAAATGTCTAAGATAAGAAGTATTTGCAGTGGACTGTAGCCATACTGACCCCAAGATATCAGAGAGACAAAGTGGATGAGATAATATCCTTTGGAGAAAGAGACAAGCTTTTGAGCTTAGAAAGAAGAGTTCCATGCAAGCTTGAAAGCGTCTCTTTCTCCAAAGAAGTTCGTTCAACAAAAAAATATTACCTCATCCACTGTGTCTCCTTAACACAGAGAAATGTAACAATTACCAAAATTTGTTAAAAATTGCACCATCTGCACCAAGCCAGGTCAACAGCATCGGCTGGCGCTTATCCAATCTCTATCTTCATAACTGGGTCTTGAAGCTCTGGGTTTTGGAAGCATGAAACATTTAGGACATCTTTTTCTGTGGAAAAATTCTTCATTGACTGACAGCTTAAGAGACAGTAAAATGTACTGAAGTTAAACAACAGTGAGGTTTTATTTATTTATTTATTTGATCCCAAATGACTAAGCTTTCCTTTAAAATAGTATGCACGATTCACAGGGTTGGTAACTGGTGCTATAAACTAGATACATCTATGCAACTCTTATGTACCCTTTGTTCAGCAAAGCCCAACTTTATTGTTGTTTATTGTTTGCATTCTGTATCCACATATTCTGGTAGATATGCCTCTATTTTATCAATGAGGAAGGGAGTAATGCATGTGGCACTTCACCTCTGTTATCCCGTCTACACATGTCTAAAAGAGGCTTTTGATGTTGAATAGATTTTCCTGTGTCACTTAGGCCTTGTTTACATTACCACTTATACCAGCAAAATTTTGTTGCCTGTGTTTGTAAAAAAAAAAAAAAAAAAAAAAGAAAAGAAAAACCCACCCCCCTGAGCAATACAAATTATGCTGGTGTAGGGCTGGCGTGAACAGCATTATGTTGATGGAAGACATGTTACAGCAGCTCATTTAGGTGGGTTTTTTTTTTTTCTTTAAATGTCTCCTATGGACAAAACAGCCACACAAGTGCTTTTAAAGGAGCACAGCTGTGATGTTCAGTTTAAGCATAGACTAGCCCTTAGTTCCTGCTATTAATTGCTTTGCATGTGGTGTGCTGGAGACAGCATATGAGGGCAGGAAACAAAAGACCAAGAGGAAGAGTGCTAATTTTTCCCATAACAATCAATCAATATTATTTCCATCCCCACTACTTGCAATCAAAAACCAATAGCATATTTTCTAGCAGTTCCTCCTTGACAGGGAGTTAAGATGGTTTGGAGTAAGCACTCTTATTTCAGAATAAGAGCATCCACACATGAACTTAAAGCAAGAATAGTTGATCTGCTTTAAACTCAAGTCCTCTACCTTATTCCAGATTTCTTTTCATGTGTAGTCAAGCTCCTGGTCACATTTGAAAATTGTGTCTCTGTGCTAGAGTCAAAGTAGCAGCCTTCAGGTAAAAAGATTCAGACCATCTCTCTTTACTAATTCCCTAAACTCAGAAGGTTTGCTAAATGTTGTTTTTAACTTGGTAGAAACTTCTAAAGTTGCCTCAGTCCATTCCAGTCACAAAAACTTTGAAAACAGAACTGGCACAGATGCATGAATGTAGGAGAGAATGGTCCAGATACTGATCATCACTTTTTGACTGTTTCCCAGGATACCAGAGTGGTAGTCACTGTATAAACACAGAACAAAACAAAGGTGTGGCATATAAATTTGTATCTATACTACCATAATAGTACTGTGCTGAAATGAATTAGCTGGGATTTTACTCACTAGTGCTGCAGTATCTTTATACATTGCAGGATTAGCATTACAGTTTAGAGTTAAATTGAGGCTGATTATAGTAATTCCTGGAATAAAGAGACTGTTTTAGCCATAAAATATCCTTACTACAGCTCCCAGGGTGATTTTACTACTACTTTTGTGGGAGAAAGGAGAAAGGTATTTTATATCAGAAGCCAGTGAAATTGACGGTCTAAGCTGGAGGCACAGAATTTTTAGCTCAGCTGTATGGTTCACAGGGGTTATAAGAGATCTTGGGACACAGAAACTTTCCTACAGGGATAGATCAGTCCCAGATCTTAACACTGGGAACATTCTAACCATAGCCCACAATTTTCAGAGCTCAAAATAATTAATTTGGTCTACACACAGAGCTGACAAATTTCTTACCAGCAGTGAAATAGTTTGGAGGTAGCTGATTATCAAAAGCTCCCTGGGGAATTAAAGAAACTCCACTAAAATCAGAGAATGCAGTTAATCCACCCTTTGATGGGTGCATGTTTTTTCACCAAGTAGTTTGTGTCTTGTGAAAAAACAAACTGTGAAGCCTTAAAACCTTTGGGAGGTTGTAGAATGGCAAGATACAGAGAAGCAGAAGGTACTTCAGTGGGATGCTGTCGACAAACAAGAACATTCTGGAAAGCAGGGAGATGGATGGTAAATTAGAAAGTACTCAGAGCAGCGTGGCTGGTGGGTTGTACACTCTGAGAACAGGCTTAGGAACTTGATTTACAGTGGTAATTTTTAAGCACAGTGTGTGGGTGTTAGCTATGGAAGTCTCCATTATTCTTGATTCACTGCACGGTCTGCTTGAAATATAGTTCAGAACCTGAAAAGAGTGAATATTAGGGACCCAATCCTTCTTTGACTCGATATGAACATTAAAAACGAGAGTCCTGTGGCACCTTAAAAACTAACGAATTTTTCTTGGCATAAGCTTTCTTGGGCTCCAACCCACTTCATCAGATGCAAGTGAATTGGAGCCCATGAAATCTTATGCCCAAAGAAATTTGTTAGTCTAAGGTGCCACAGGATTTTCATTGTTTTTGTTGTACACAGACTAACATGGCTACCCCGCTGGAAATTTTTACAATTGGAACACTGTGAATATTGGGCCTACCAAGTGTGCCCCTATTGCAATTTCAAATGTAAAAGTATCTAAAGTTCATAAAATGATACAATAACCAAGAAAAAGAAGTTAAGTTATTTATGACACAATGTTGTAATAAGTGCAAGAGAACCAGACAAAGATCCAGATTAGTCTAAACCAAGGGTGTCAAACATACCGCCCGCTGGGCCGGATCTGGCCCACCAAGGGCACTGCTTTGGCCCATGGAGCTGCTGCCTGGGCTGTGCCTGGGAGCTCTCTGCAGCAGCAGCAAAGTAGACAGGCTGCTGAGGACACAGCAGGGCCAGACGCGCTTCTGACTCATTCACATGACACAAATCACACGCAGCACATGGGAACAAAGGAAGTTGTCCACCTAATCCTGGCTCAGCGCTGCTGTGGTCTACCAAACAGAGTCTCTGTCACAACAAGCTAGGCCAGGCTCCTGGAGAGCCTCCATGCTGCCCCCACCCTAACTGTTCACTGTCTGTCAGTCAGTTCGCATGCTAATTTGATTGACAGCACATTGAACAGATCACTAATAAGAAAGAAAAACAGTGGCTAAGGCCAGCATGCTGAATGGCTGACACTGAATGTGTGGGTGGGGGAGGCAGGAGCCCAGCCTGCCTATGCCTGTGACTGAGACTGATTGTTTACTGCCAACACATGGTAGGAGAAGTGGAAAAGGAAGGGGTTAGACAGCCTATAGGGTTGAAGAGATGAAAGAGGAACTCAGCTGCTCTGAACGTGGCAGGCGAAAGGGTTGGGGAACCTGTGCCATGCAGACACATGCCCTGCGTCAGTTGTCCTCCCCTCCAATGTGGCCCCACACACTGAATGAGTTTAATACCTCTAGTCTAAACCAAGAAAGGCACATGGATATAAATCCAAAGACTGTTGAAGTTCATCTTGGTAAAAAACAGAAGATGTGGAACCAGACCAAAACTGCGGTGGCAGCTATGTGGCCTAATTGCTGGACAAAATAATGAGGGTAATGAACTACGACACCCCCCAAGCCCCCTTTTGGGTTTCTTAAAAAGAGAAAAAAAAAACCACATTCAGATCTGTTCAGTCACATCTTCCATCCAGCCCTGCACCCCAGCCCATCCCTCGATTGTTAGCACTGTAGTCCATTTAATGGACTTGAGGAAGACTGGTTGCTCTCAATCTTGTTCAAGCTATTTTGTTTTCACCTGTGAGTGCTGAAAGTCAGTCACCAGGTTACCATAACATCTAATCCTCAACCCACCAGTGGGAACCCTCAACTCCCAGCAGTATATAGGCACATAGCATCCTACATCATTTTCTCTTCCCTTATTGTGTTATTTTCTGCTCCTCTTTGATTCCTTTTATCCTCTCTCTCAGCTTTTCATCAAATGCTGTCAGTTGTGCTGTACTAATTCAACCCTGTCTTGTCTAAGAAGAAAAGATCCAATCAGACGGCATCCTGGACCAGATCAGAAGCCAGGATCCAAGCAGCAGGTGTTGTGGCTGATCTGCCAGCCAAAAGCATTGACTCATAATTAACCAGCTGTCCCATGTTCCAAAAACCATATTTCTCCCATCTTTTCTATTCAGGTGAAAGGTGGGGAGACAGAACCGGAAAAGTAAACACCCTTTACACATCAGGACTAAGTAAAGTTAACCCTTTCCTTTTCAAAGAATGGTTGTTCTGAAAATAAGATTGACATTTTGCCTTCAATAAGGAGACAGGCTTTAATGATTTTGACTACTGGTAAGTTTGTTTTGCATAAGCACTCAATCACAGCTTCAGTATAAATAAATTTGTTAGTTTTTAAAAAGTGCCACAGGACTCCTTGTTTGTTTTGCTGAACTAGACTAACATGGCTACCCCCTTTGGAACTTGAATTTCTTGTTCCTTTTTGTGTTTAATCAATAAACTTTTCATTTGAATAAATGTTTTTGTGCACTGCCAAGGACCAAGGCCCTTGTTAACTGTAATCTTGAACCTAGGTAATGTTAGACGAAGAAACAGTTGTTAACACCTTTAAGATCAATATCTATATCAGATGAACCTGCCAGGTCTTCAAAGTGACATAGGTGGTGGTTGTGGAGAAATCTCCACTGTCTACCAAGGATGAGTCACTGATCGAACCCCTCCTTAGAGCAAAAGATGGTCTTGCTAGTCAAGGCATTTAATCTGAGGCCCCCAGCTGTGTGACAGCAGCTATGTACATGCAAGCGATTATATGTATTTTTGAGAACAACACACACACACACGAGTCTACAAAAAGTGATGCACAAAATTGCTCAGTCTCTGATATAAACTAGACTGACACCTCTCTGAAAATTTAGCCAAATTCTTCTCTCCAAAAACCACCTCTGCCCCCCACCCCCAATCAACCTTCACCCATGCCTCCCATAAGCTGGTTCCCATCAGGAAATAAATACTATATAAAAGTCTTTTTGAAAGCACAGGTGCCATATTTATGCATCATTCTGCTTCCTAGAATAGTCTGAGATGCAAACGTCTTGATTCTACAAGGGTACCAAAAGAGACACCAGTCAAGCAATCTTATTCCCACTTGCTTCAGCAATGTGCTCAGCCAGGATGCTCCACTGGAAATAGCTGGAATGAAGCACTTATGATTTAAGCACCTTCTGTATGGATAAGACATCTTTAAATAGAGGAATGATAGTCTCATAAAATGATATAACAAAGGTGCCCATTTCAGTGAGGAAGATAGCTCCAGCCCCATATTCCTGCCTCCAAGAGCAAGGTTTCATCTGTATGCACTTTGAAATTAGTGGCTTGACTTGAACAATGCATATTCCTACTCAGTGTTCAAAAAAGGACAAATAAACTTGTTCATACCAGATGTCTTTGCATGAAGGCAGGTAAACCAGATGCATGGTTATTAAGTAGTAACATTTTCATCAGGCTTACAATAATAACTGCAGGGTATATGGTATGTTTTGAATTCTTCCTTCCCTAAAACCTATTTTGCTAAATAATGGAATGAAAAAGCCAAATTGTGTGACCAGCAGTGAAAAGGACTATGATACTTCACAGATCCAAAAGACTTAATCACAGAATTAGAAACGGCCCGTGGATCTCTGGCTTCTGGAAAGCTTCCAAACTTTGGCACTTTCAGTGCCTCAGCAGTACACTTACCTCAGCATGAGGAAAGGGAGGTTCTGGGAGATACACCTTGGTCTGTTTATTATGACACAGCCTTTAAAAAGGAGAGGAAAAAAGCTGTGTTAGAGACCTGCAGGAGAATATATTGCAGTATTTGCTGCCATCTACTGTTAAAACTTTCTAGACACCCCAGTTGCATGATCTGAGGCACAAAGCCTCACACTTTAACAAAAGGGACTGTGAACAACAAAATAAAGAGAAGACAAATGGAGGAGGAAGGGCTATTATGATCTGCTCCTGGTGAGACAACTTTAAAGATGCAAGTCAGAACAGGGCTGAAAATACTTCAGAATCACTATATAATTAATACAGTCCTCTGGCCCGTGAGAATGGATACCTTACTTAGAATTCACTGAGTATATACAGTGGGACCTCACCTATTCTCATTCCATATTCTGCAACCCCCCATCATCCTCATTAAAAAAAAAAAAAGAAAAATCAAAAGTTTCTAATTCTCAAAAATTTCATCCTTCCATTCACTGTAAACCAGTTCCTTGCATACATTTCATTATGGAGGGTATAAGACTGCCAAGTGCCTCTCTCAATCCTGTGTGACAGCGGTTCCCAATCAGTGGCCCGTGGGGGCTTTCAAAGTGGCCCACCGCCCTCCTCCAGCTGTCTGCAGAAGGGAGCTGCTGTCTGTAAACTCAAGCAAAGCGCATTACTACAGGTCCTTCTGGGTCCCTAGGCCCTGGGATTCTGGTTGAGGCAGAAGGAGAAGAGCATTGATTCTCATCCCCCTGGCTACAGAAGGAAGCCATTGCCTAGGGACCCAGGTGGAGCGCACAGGGCCACAGCACATGTAGTGTCCCTGCTAAAGCCAAGGGGACAATATATCAGCAAGAAGGTATCCTCCTCATTAAACTCCTTCTGCCTGGCTGCAGTGGGAGGATGGGGAAAGGGAGGAAATCACAACTGATAGAGCAGCCAGGACCTACCATGCCTGTAGGAGCAGGACCTAATAATCAGCGTCTTCTGCTTTAGTCTGCAGTTAGCAGGCCACACACTGTGACTTAGCTGCCAGACCATGTGGCTTCAGGATATAAAGGAAGTCTCTCACCCAGACTAGTGCTTTGTCTCTGACTGGGAACAATTTGCAGATATAAAATAGTGAATCTAATATGAGCATGGTAGCATCGAAATGTTTACTTTAAATATGTCAGTGATTTGTAGGTCTCAATGGTGTATAGATCAATACATTTTTTATGAGTGGCTAGACTGGTGGCTTTTTCCAAAGGGATAGCTGTGTTAGTCTAGTCCAGCAAAAAACCCCAAAAAAACAAGGAGTCGTGTGGCACTTTAAGACTAACAGATTTATTTTTCGCATGAGCTTTCATGGGAGAAAATCCTACTTCGTCAGATGCTTCGAAGATGGGTGAAAGCTCATGCAAAAAATAAATCTGTTAGTCTTAAAGTGCCACATGACTCGCTGGTTTTTTTTTTTTTTTTTTTTTTTGCTAGACTGGTGGCCCCTTCAGGGTTGTAAAAATGGTATTTGTGGCCCTCGTGCCAAAAAATTTGAGAGCCACTGGTCTGTGATGCTAATGGTCATCTGCTATTTCACTTCAAACATTCTTTTAATAAAACAATTATTAAAAGCTGTTGACCTACACCAGCAAGATCAATTGATTCATTCTGGCTTGGGAGGTAGAATAAAAGAGCAAATGTGGCCTTTGGTCTAGGTGCTGATGCAACTGTATAAATATAGCAACATTACCTTGGTGACGTGTTCTAGGAAATCCAGCAAAGGTACCCCACCAGCACAATACCTTCCTTAATTTTTATTATACAGCAAAAAAACTGGGTCAGAGTAAGTTTGAGAAAATTCCCCACTGCACTGAAAAAATTAAGCAGTTTGTGGCTACTCCAGAAGGAGACTTAGTGAGTGACAAGCCAAGGTGTGAATGAATAGCACACTAGTCTGCCATCTATTAAAAGTCCTGTAGTGCTCTTTGACTTAGGTCAGAATGTGGAGAAAGTCCCTCATCTAGCAGATTGCCCCTGAAATTATTAGATGGGAATTCCTCAGTTCTAATGCCAAATCCCTCAGAGGTTGAGACTCTTCTGAAACCACAACCTCCATCTTCTGTGAAGAAGGTAAATATTTTACTTATTAGGAGTGTCTGAGGATTAGGTAGTGTTTCTACTGGCCTTTGAAAATAAATTAGTGCATAAGCAGGATTAAAGTATGTTTTAATCTGTTGTAGAATAATAAATACTCTAGGATTTCAGCAAATTATTAAGTGTCTGACCTCTGCAAGCTAGATGCAATTGATAAAATAAGGTTTTCGTGTGCATGCTATGTTCTGTGCTGACATACCACTGTTCTTGTCAAAGAAGCATTAAACAGTCTTGCAATTTTATTGCACCTTCTGTTCCCAAGGACCCTCAGACTCAAAATATACAATCAGGAATCACTTTGTCCACTGCTGAAATACAGCCACCCTACAAATAGAATACCATACAGCAGCTGTTCAACCACAGTGCTTTTACGTTGGCATCATTTAGAATAATCACATTGAAATCTGGTTAGGACACATACCCTACCATAATGGTGACCTAGATGGTCGCCTAGGGTGCCAAACAATAGGGGTGCCAAGGGAATTCCTCAGAAGGAGGGCCGTCCTTTGGGGAGACGAGAGGGACGACTGCCCTGCACCCCGCGGTTCTGTGGACCCTGTACTATCCCGCTGTGAGCAGGGCAGCGTGGGCCCTGCACTGCTGTCCCCACCCCGTCCCTGCTGCTATTGGTGCAGAGTTGAAGGGAGCAGAGGGGAGGTGTGTGTGGGAGTGCAGCTGGCCCCCGTGCTGGGCCAGCTCGCGCCGTCCTCAGGGCAGAGAACAGCCAGCCTGGAGGCCAGGCTCTGCTCTCCCGCTCCTCCCTTCGGTCGGCTGTTCTGCCCTGGGGGTGGGGCAGGTTGACCCAGAGGCGGGGGTGGAGAGGAGATCCCAGCCCCGGGGAGAGGTGGGGGTGCAGGGCCTGACCTCTGACCCCCCCCCCCCCCCGCATGAGCGAAAACCTTGGGCCAGCCCTGGACACAAAACCTACTTTCCATGCTTAAAGCAGTATGTCCTCTTAATCCATCAGATTTTATCTTTTCCTCATCCAAATACTTCATAAGACTTCTGGGGCAGTGATTAGTTTATTTGGGGCATATGGGATCTTATTAACCAGCACTAGTACACAATAATCACGAGTGTTCGGCCCACAGTTCTGTGGCTCATTTGAATTAGAAATATAAAAACATTTGGCTACCGTAGGGGGCATGCTCCCAGGAGCACTGAATGAGACCCACACTGGGCAAGAAAAATGCATTGGAAAGTCACTCTGAACAGGTGCACCATTACCCACCAGCTCAGAGTGGCAACATAGCTGTGGTTTTTAAACAGCTGCAGTGTATATTTCTCCAGAATAGAAGCCTCCTTAATCATAGAAAACCCACGCACACATATTCTTGTAACTCAAGCAACATATAAAAATCCCTGTCTAGTGTAGATAAAGAAGGTTTCCAGCAGACAACCTGCAGGTATCAACACTCACGATGCACACATTTACTGTAACATGTACACTGGAATCTAGTTTGACAGATTGCCCATTAACACCTACCACTCGGCAAAGATCTGGGAGAACTCGAGGGAGCTGTTGGCAACAGGTGAGATGAAGTAAAAGGGGACGTTGGAGAGTCCTGCAGAGTCGATGTATTGATAGAGACACTCCAACAGGTCATATATCACTCCAGAGGGATAACATGGAACCAGCACATTTCCGCCATTCCGGACGGTCATAGCTTGAGAGAGAAAGAGAAGGGAAAATTAACACATTTCGAACAATGCTTTCCACCCCCAAAAGCTTTACAGGGTACACAGAGAAGTAGCTATGTGGAAGGTGGGAGCACAACATGTTGCTTAATAGCGAGTAATGTGGGTAGACAGATTTCTGACTTCCAACTTCCCAGTCTTAAGCAGTGCTTTTTTTTTGGTGGTACATAGCAGGGGCGTTGCTGGTGCCTGGCACTGGGGGCATGTGCCCCAAGTCCTGGTGCCTGTGCCCCGAATGGCTGGAGTGTCCCCTGCTCTGCTGGCCCCATCTCCAGTCAGCCGTGGTGGTACCTGTCTCTCCTGGCTGGGTACCTGGGCCCGGGCTAGCCATGGCAGCACCTGCCTTTCCCAGCCCAAAATCCAGGCTGGGCTACCTGCGGCAGCCACTGCCTTGCCTGTCCCCATGCCTGGCCAAGGATCAGGGGCCAGTAGCCCCGGGTCCTGACTCTGGATCAGGGCCAGGGCTTGGGCCCCGGGTCTGTTTCTGGGGCAATGACACTCCTGGTACACAGGGGTACAGACTACTGGTACCTTTTTTGCCAGCCCTGTTTTGCCAGTTGGGGGGGGGAGGGTAAGCAGAGGAAAGGAGAGTACCAGCACTTTTTTTTTTAAAGCAAAAAAGCACTGGTCTTAAGTGAGGCAAAGTCAGATCTCCTTCTTCAAAAGCATAGGCAGGGCTCTTTGCTTGGAGCAAAAGCAGTGTGTGTTAGTTGTGGAACCCACGAAACACATCTGAGCATATTTGACGTGCACCCAGGAGAGGGCAGTGTTGCTCCAGTACACAAGATGAAATATTTTGACTGAAGAACCAGGACAAAGACATTCCTGACATAAAAAACACTCCATAAATCTATTTGTGTCCAGGCAGAACATCTGTTCTTTGGTCTCCTCTGAAAGACCCTATACCCTGTAAATTGTTCCGCATTGTTTTGCTATTTCAGACAAATGGTGGAAGATTTTAACTTGTGGTTACAGGATCTAGTTCTTTGACACAACCCTCAAAGACATGGAGGAATTTTGTTTTCTAAAGCTGCAAATATTTTTCAATTCCTTCAGCACAACATGAGCAGTTGCAAACCTGTGTCAACTGTATAAATTACAGGCAGGCAGAGAATGAGGGGAAAATAAAAATAATTTTTCTGTGCAATCTAGACAGATCTGAGTACGGCACTGAAAGGAAGCCCAGAAGAAACATTTTATTCCTTTAACTGCATTCAGCTACAGAATTGCTCCAGCACCTTGTGACAAAGCATTTCTCCCTTGTCAAGCTCAATGAGCAATCACTGCCGCACTGAGATTTCTTCTCTGGCCATGGGGTAAAATCCATCTACTGACGTTAATGAAATGCAGCAGCAATAACATTATGCATCAAAACATTAAACAAAAACCTGCGAAAAAGCTGGAAATGCATATTAAATCTTGCCATAATTACTTCCTTGACTTAAATTTGTTGACAAAACTCAGACTGGGAAAGATCTAGCTCTTTAGGGATATTGCTGTTCTACTTGCTGGATTTTTAAAAGACATTTAGGTGCTTAAAGAAACATAGGCAGTTAGTGGCATTTTCAAAAGCACCAAATAGGAGACCCCCAACTCCAATTAGGAGACACATCAGTTGGAAGTGACAGAGGAGAAGGACCTGGGTGTACAGGTTGATCACAGGGTGACTATGACATGCCAACAAGATGTTGCAGGGTGGGGAAGCTAATGCAGTCCTTTATCAGGTGAGGTATTTCCAATACAGATAGGATGGTGTTAGTTCCATTATACAGAGGGCGGGTGAGACCTCATCTGGAATAGTGTGTGCAGTTCTGGCCTCCCATTTTTAAGAAATTCAAACTGGAACAAGTTCCAAGGAATGCTACTAAGATTTTCTGTGGAACGAAAACCTGTCTTATGAGAGGGACTTGTTTAGTCTAAGCAAAACAAGGCTGACAGGAGATATGATTGGTCTCTATAAATATAGGGGGATAAAACTCCAGGGAGGGAGAGAAATTATTTAAAGTTCAGCACCAATTTGGATATGAGAACAAATGGATATAAACTGGCCATGAGGAA
This sequence comes from Podocnemis expansa, assembly GCA_007922195.1. Classification (NCBI taxonomy): domain Eukaryota; kingdom Metazoa; phylum Chordata; order Testudines; family Podocnemididae; genus Podocnemis; species Podocnemis expansa. The sequence goes on from ML682105.1 coordinate 2,740,564, forward strand.
GTTCAGGCTTGAAATTAGGTGAAGGTTTCTAACCATAAGAGGAGTGAAGTTCTGGAATAGCCTTCCAAGGGGAGCTGTGGGGACCAAAGACCTACCTGGCTTCTAGACTGACCTAGATATGTTTATGGAGTGGGTAATGGTATAATGGGACAGCCTAATATCACAATTAACTGATGTTTGGCTACTAAGAGTAAATACGCCCAATGGCTTGTGATGGGATGGGTTCCGAGTTACTACAGAGAATTTTTTCCAGGTGTCTGGCTGATGAGTCTTGCTCATATGCTCAGGGTTTAGCTGACTGCCATATTTGGGGTTGGGAAGGAATTTTCCCCCAGGGCAGATTGGCAGAGACCCTAGTTCCCCTCCAACCCCCTTCCTCTTAAGCATGAGGCACAGTTCACTTGCTGGTGGATTTGTTGTACCTTGAAGTCTTTAAGCCATGATTTGAGTCCTTCAATAACTCAGTCTATTACAGGAGTGGGTGGGTGTGGTTTTGTGGCCTATGTTGTGCAGATCAGACTAGATGATCATGATGGTCCCTTCTGACCATAGAGCCTATGGGAAATTGTGCTTACTACACACTGTTCTGTACAACAGATGATGGATCAGAGGCCCTTTCTGGCATTTAATCAGAGGTGTATTACACATCAATGAAGGATGTGAAGAGGACTGGGGTTACTATCCTCTCCTGGGCCACATGCAAAATCTAATACTTCATTCTGATAACAAATAATAAAAATATTCATACTTCACATTTCTACAGCATCATCCCATGGGATGGCAAAGTTCTTCCTAACATTTAGGTCTCACAACATACCTCCTAGGGAAAACAAGTGCAAATTCTTCATCTGTAAAATGGGCTGAGATGGAAGTACCATGAAGTTGAGATTTTTCAAAGCCAGTTGGGAGAAATTTAAGATTAAATCCTTTAGCTGGTTTTAAAAATAATCTCAATCAAAGGAATTGGGAGACTGTAGGCCAGAGGTGCTGGAACCCAGACTGAGTCCTGAACTCCTCACACCTAGCCCTTGGTGACAGTATTAGATGATGCTGCCTCCCAGTCATCCCAGCTTCTCCAGGGAAGGAAATGGCACCTTAAACCTTCCTTACCTTCAGAAGGGAGTTAAATCAAGGACCAGATTATGCCAGGATTTGGCACAAGCACTTCAAGGTTTTAAAAGCCATTTCATGAGCTCTCTAAAAAGGTCAGGACAATTGCCTTGTGGCGCCAATAGCGTACCCCATGTTTGTGTCCCCTGACCATGGTGGAAACAGGTTTGCTTTAACAGCCCAGGGCAAGGAGAAAGCCCTACACTCAATCCTCACCAGCAAACAGTGTTTGCCCTTTTATCATGGTTCTAGGTCAGGAGCAATTACAAAAGCCAGTTCAGAAAGTCCTCCAATCAGCACGCTTGTTCAGAGCTCTCAATACCACAAAACAGAACCTCTTGTGTGGTCAGGCTGGTCTCCTGAGGTCATGTCTACACTACAAAATTATGTCAACCTAACTTACATCAGCTTACAGCTACTGCAGTTATTAAAATCACTCGTATGCACACACGCGCACAGTTGGGTCCTGGTGCTGGCGATACACCTCTTCAACAAGATTGCTTGTATTATTCACGTGAGACATTGTGAAATAGCTCTTGTAGGCCAGGAACAGTCAGCACAAGCAATGCAGTGTTTACAATGATACTGCACTGACCTAATTATATTGGCTGTTTCTCTATGACACTCACAGAGGTGGAGTTACTAAATCAGCAGAGAAAGGCAGGAGCCAAATTTAAATAAAGATCTTCCCATAGCTAGGTTGATGCATGACAGCATATATCAATCTAATCACGTAGTTCAGGTCTGAACCAACTACAATCCACTACAGGACTTCTACTCCTGTCTCTCTTGCTCACCTTCTTGTTCATGATTAAATTGCCCAACTCGAGGATGGGCAGGGCCTTCCAGGCTATTTCTTCCATAAGCTCCAGTCTGTCCCTTAAGTGTGAATATGCATGTTCACAGTCTTGGAGTTTACAGGCTATGGCAAGAACCTCTTCAGTTACAACATCAGCTCTCATCTGTTCTCATTCTTTCCTCATACAGGCTGGGATGCAGCACACTTTTAACAATCCCTTCCTTTAAATACAGTTCATATGCATAGCTCTATTCTATTCACACCTTAGTATTTTAAACTGAGATCAAACTAGCGGAAGGCAAAAAGGGTAACAAGAAAACATTTTTCAAAATACATTAGAAACAAGATGAAGACCAAGGGGGCAGCATGGGACCATTACTCAACAAAGAGGTAGAAACAATAACAGAAAATGTGGAAATGGCAGAGGAACTTAATGATTTCTTTGTTTCGGTCTTCACCAAGAAGGTTGGTGGCAACTGGATGCTTAATGCAGGAATACAAGCAGAAGCTAAAATAGGGAAAGAACAAGTTAAAAATTATTTAAGCAAGTTAGATGTCTTCAAGTCATCAGGACCTGATGATATGAACCCTGGAATACTCAGGAAGCTGACTGCGGAGATATCTGAGTTATTGGTTATTATCTTTGAAAAATCATGAAAGATTGGAGAGGTCCCAGAGGACTGGAAAAGGACAAATATAGTGCCCATCTATAAAAAGGGAAATAAAGACAACCCAGGGAATTACAGACCAATCAGTTTAACTTCTGTACCAGAAAAAATAATGCAGCAAATAATTAGTTATCAATTAGCAAACATCTAGAAGAGAATAAGGTCTTAAGTGATAGTCAGCATAGATTTATTAAGAAGAAATAGTGTCAAATCAACCTGATAGTTTCTATGATGGGGTAACAAGCCTTGTGATAGAGAGGAAGTGGGAGATGTGGTATATCTTGACTTTAGTAAGGCTTTTGATATGGTCTCACATCACCTTCTCATTAAACTAGTGAAGTACAATCTAGATGGGGTTACTATAAGATGGGTGCATAACTGGTTGATAACTATTCTCTGGGAGTGGTTATCCAATGGTTTACAGTCATAGCTGGAAGGGCATAATGAACAGGGTCTTGAAGGGATTGATTGTTGGTCAAGTTCTGTTCAAAATTCTCATCAATGATTTAGACGACGGCACAGAGAGTACACTTATAAAGTTTCCCGATGATTTCAAGCTGAGAGGGGTTGCAAGTGCTTTGGAGGATAAGATCACAATTCAAAATGATTTGGACAAACTGGTGAAATGGTGTGAGGTAAACAGAATGAAATTCAATAAAGACAAATGCCAAGTACTCCACTTAGGAAAGAACAGTCCATTGCACATATACAAAATGGTCAATGACTCCCTAGGAAGGAGTCCTACAGAAAGGGATCTGGTGGTCACAGCGGACCACAAACTAAATATGAGTCAACAGTGCAACGCTGATGCAAAAAAAGCAAACACCATCTGAGATGTATTAACAAGAGTATTGTAAGAAAGACACAAGAGGTAATTCTTCTGCTCTATTTGGCCCTGATTAGGCCTCAACTGGAGTATTGTGTCCAGCTCTGGGTGCCTCATTTCAGCAAAAGATGTGGACAAACTGGAGAACGTCCCAGAGAAGAGCAACAAGAATGATTAGAGGTCTGGAACACTTAACTTAAGAGGGCAGATTGAAAGAGCTGGGTTTGTTTAGTCTGGAAAAGAGAAGACAGAGAGGACATCATAATTTTCAATTATCTAAAAAGGTTGTTAAGAAGATGAGGGAGAAAAATTGTTTGGTGGAACTGCTGATGATAGGACAAGCAGCAATGGGCTTAAACTATAGCAAGGGAAGTTTAGGTGGGACATTTGGACAAAATTTCTAACTGTTAGGGTGATTAACCACTGGAACAAGTTGCCTAGGCGGGTTGTGGAATTTCCATCATTGGAAGTGTTTAAGAGCAGGTTAGACAAGCACCTCTCAGGGATGGTTTAAGAGAGTACTGGGTCCTGCCATGAGTGCAGGGCACTGCACTCGATGACCTCTCACGGTCCCTTCCAGTTCCTGATTCTACAAGTCTCAAGTTTATTCTCAGAAAACACTTTATGGCTATAATAAGCTACATTTTGGGCTGATGTGTTACCTTAGAGGTGACGGCTGGACATGGGGCTAATGGTACACTCACTGCCTCACTTGATTTTTTCCTTTTCTTTTTGTAGATGCTTCTTTCCGGTTTGGTTAATTGTGCCAGACTGCCTTCTTTGAGTTGTACCTCTTTGACTATTACATTGGTTAGGACAGGGGTGTCAAACTCAAGGCCTGCGGGCCAAATCAGGCCCACCAAAGGCGCTTATCCAGCCTGTGGAGCTGCTGCCTGGGCTGTGCCTGGAAGCTGTCTGCAGCAGCGAACTCCAGAGACAGGCTTCGGGCACAGCAGGGCAGGCGTGCTTTGACTCACTCACATGATCCCAGTCACAGCACAGGGGAACAAAAGAAGCACTTGAGCCAATCCCGGCTCAGCTCTGCTGTGGTCTGCCAACCAATCAGAGTCTCAGTCAGAGGAGGCTAGGCTGGCTCTGGAGAGCCACTGCACTGCCTCCACTCCTACTATTCACAGTCAGTCAGTCAGTCAGCATGCTAACTTGATTGATAGCACATTGAATGAATCACAGATAAACAAGGAAAATGGCTGGGGCCCACCTGGGAACAAGCCAATCAAAAGCCAGCTGGGACTGAGCCAACCAAAGGCCAGCATTTTGAATGACAGACAGTGAGTGGGATGGGTGGGGGAGAGGCAGGAGCCCAGCCTTGCTGCCTGTGATGAAGACTGATTTTTTTGCTGGCCACCAGGAAGTAGAGGAAGGGGAAGGAGAGTCCAAAAGGCAGGGAAAGGAAGGTGTTGCAGAGCCTGTGGGGTTGGGGAGGGGAAAGGGGAGCCCATGCTGCTCTGAACATGGAAGGGAAAGGGTTGGGGAACTTGTGCAGCCACATGGCCCGTGACAGGTGCCCTGCCTTCCAATGTGGCCCCACACTGAATGAGTTTGACATCTCCAGTTTAGAAGATGTAGAAGGCACAACAGATCATTAAACATGGGTAGTTGTAGACTTTGTGATAGTTTGCATTAAACAATGTTGGTTCTCTCTACCCGGATGTTGCTTCAACTGGTATCGCTTTCCTGCACAGTGTCATTTACTTGCTATACAGTGCCTGACACAATGGGATCCTAATCAATGACTCTCCAGAATACACAATTCTGCTCACAGATACAACACAGTGACTTCTACTGATGTCAAGAGGAGGACGTGTATATCTGAAAGCAGTATTTTGGGCTCAGTTGATCTATGGACTCAGTCTTTAACACAGCCTTCTAATCTTGGCAATTCCAGTTTAATCTCATTCAGTAACTCCATAATAAATTGGTTCACTATGCAACTCAAAAAAGGATACTTGCGTTTCCCAGTAACTCGGTGTGTGAGTTCAAGTTGGCAACTGAAAAAACGTACACACACAGGTCCACAGTGCGAGTCTGGTAATTTTGTCAAGGACGCCCAAGGCAATACAAACACAGCTATCTCTCACAGATGTAGTGTACCAGTGAAACAGCACAGAACAAGGAAAAAGTGGTTTGTCAGTAAACTAATACGACTTGAAGACAAGCTGAGGGCAGGAACTTACGCATGCGACCTTAATAATAGGAGTTTGGTGGCTAAACCACAAAGACTGCGATGAAAATAAAAACTGAGCTTAAAGTGAAGTTTTTACAGTTACCATTAGGACCTTAGTTACACTTTAATAGTCAAAACACACACTTATTTTATTATAAACATTTTATTCCATTTCCATGGTCTGCTTTAAAGTTTAACCACTATAGTTTGATCTGTTTGTGCAGCCTCCTGAGACTCTCCAAAATGGGAACCTCATAAAAAATGATTACTGGGATCAACAGCCCTACCAACTCAACCGGGTTTCACAGCAGACTATTGCTTTTGGGGCTTTTCTACAGGTCTACTGAGAAGTTGCCCCAGTTTACTCTCTTTCTAGTGTCAGGCTGAGAGCAAAGGTATTTTATAGAACCTGTGTGTTAGAAATAGCTCTGACAATGACATATTTAAAAGTCATCTTCTGCTTTCTCATGCTGGCTCATAATTTATGTTGATCCCAACATGGAATCCCTATGTTCTCACATGACAAACAAATGTTTTCATTTTTAGTTTTTAAAGCTTTTCAAAATTTCTTTTTTTACCAGGTTCAAGAATGAAGCTACCTGGGAGACCTTCACCAGTCAACCTCAGAACAGTGTGGATGCTTCCCCCCAAAATGCAATTTTTTGGTCTCTGACTTTTCTATATATAAAACTTTAAAATAGCTGTCTTGACTTCTCTACATTTCTTTTACACATGACAATTTATGGGGTAAAAAATGCTGATATTTGTTCCTTCCGTCCTCTCATGGACTTATAAAAATAATAATGGTGGAAATACAACATTCTTTGCATGTATACGGAACACCTATTACATGGCACAACACAAGCAATTCATGGATTTTAATGCTCAGAGGGACTACTATGACCTAATATATCCTCTAGAGTAACACAAACCCTAGAATTTCCTGCAATAATTTTCATAGTAAGACCAATGACTTCTGGTTGAATTGACATACACACACACACACACCTCTACCTTTCAGAAAAATATCTGATCTTGATTTAAAAAGACTTCAAGTGGTGGACAATCCATCATATCCCTTGGTCAATAATTTTCCCTCCATTAGTGTTGTGTCCCCACATCAGCATTTTAGACAAGTTTGTCTTTAAAGTGAGAGGAAACATCCATCTGATGACTTCGTGCTTCAATTTATGCATGTAGGAGAATTTACAAACCTACAGCTTTTGTTAGATGGAGCTGGCAAGCAGGAATCAAGGTTCCTGGGTTTTGTTCTGAACTCTGCTACAGGCATCCTTTGTGACCTTGAGCAAGTCACTTTACCTCTGTGCCCCAGGTTTTCCCAACTGTAAAATGGGTTAATGATACTCACTTACTTTGCTGCAGTGATGCAAGGGTTAGTTTCTTTAGATTTCTATATCTTTGCATTCCTTACTATAGAAGAGCAAAGTATTATTTTTATTATAAGCCCCACCTTCAAAATATATAGATTAAAATAAAGGGAGGCTCTCTGGTGGAAGAAGAGGCCAAAGCAGCAGAAGATCAGTGCAGCGAAGCCATGAGGACAGAAGAGTAACAGCAGGAATGGGTAGGGATGGGGAGAAGGGAGGAGGAGGAGGAAAAAAAAAAAAAGTGAGTTGTCACTTTCCAAAGAGGCTGAGAAATGCTGCTTTTCACACTTTGATATTACAGCTTGCAATTATCAGCTTTTCCAGTGGTGAAAACTTGTGATTAGGTTTTATATTTCTGTGGTCTATAAATATATACAAAATAAAAATAAAGAAGATTGTACTGCTAGCTCCCGATGTATTTAAAAACCAGGTGTAAGAAAAGAAACAGATGTGTTTGTTTTCAGAAGTGAAAGTCATATAAACAGTGTGCGAGGGTTTTACACTGGGTGAGATACAGGAAGGAAATAGCAATATTTCAGCTGTCTATTCAGAACTCAGGCAACATGTAAGTCGGTTGGCAGCTAGTCCTCATACCTAGCAAACGAACAGCAGCAGATGATTAAATCTCATTAAACCTGCTCCATTCCAAAACATTTCAGGTACAATCTGTCTCTCTTAAGGCACTTTATTAATGGCATCAGGAGTACATCATAAAACCTATGCAGCTAGTTTTATGCCAGAAGATAGTCAGGAAACAGAATTCATTCCAGGAATCATAGAATTATTTCCCACCAAAAGCAATGAATGAGATTATAAAATAAGCAAAGCATTTCTAACAATAGTGACCCACCCAGGTTACTGCAGAACTCGCCCACCATGCCATCCGGGTTAGCTGTGGGAATCTGGGTAAGTCCTGTCAGAATGAGAACGTCGCTGTTTTTCAGAGAAGCCTGGTCCATGGGCTGAAAAAGAACGAAGAGAAGTAAATTCAGTAACAGTTAAGAGCTCCAGTACAGATTTTCCCTGTTCTACAGCAAGAGGAGGATTAATAATGAAGTAACAACTCAGCATTGCAGAGATTATGAAACAGTTTAGCTCCTGAATACCCTACATCTGGGAAGAGGCAACAAAAGTTAGCTAGAATCTTGTATAGCCTTAACCATGTTCATAGCTTCCAAAAGAAGCCAAGTTATGGAGCTGGAACTAGCCCCTTCTGAAAGCAGTGTCCTCCACAGATGAATCATCTTGAAACCTCAGGAGCTGACAGTATGGTTGAAATGACCGCACTAGAAGGTGGTGAAGATCTAACAGTGCATGGAGAAAGCATATTATGTCCAAGCTCCATAGGCTGAACAGGCTTCCAATTATGTTTTAAGCGCAATTTAAGGTGTTAGCTTTCATCAGCATGTTGCTTGGGTCTTTGCAATCACCTCATTGTTTCTGGGGAAGTTTGATTTCTCATGTGGAGGAGCTGAAGACAGGATAGTCTCAGGAAAGAACTATTATATCTGGTGGCAGAGACAGAGCATGCCATGCATTCAGATCCCTTTTGAGTTTCAAGAAACATGTTTAGATACCTTTATTTGCTCAGGCATTTTACAGAAGCATCACTGGCGGGGGCAAGTGGGGTGTAGGATGGGAAGATTATCATGGATTTTGTGACCCATTAATATTTTTGTTAATGCATCTAGAAAGCTGCGACTGGCGTGTTAAACATATTTTTAAATATTAAATGTTAAGCCAAAACAAATTTACATTTAAACCCCAAAGTTACAGACAGTTTAAAAAAAAAAAAAAAAAAAAAGACCAAAAATCTAAATGGAAACAGTTGTACAGAAACCTCACCACAACCTTAACCACAACATCTGCAGTGCTATACTACAGCCTAACTAATGAAGAAAGCTACCCTTCAGTGGTTTTCAATTTTTTTTTCCCACAGGACCCAGTTGAAAAAAAAAAAAAACATTTATGCCAGTGACCCAATAATAATGTCTTTGAGCAATGCATTCCAGTCTTTCAGTGGCAGCAGCAGGGGGCCCCACGACCCAGTACTGTGTCCTGACCCATGGTTTGAAAACCACTTCTCTAGAGCACCACTTCTTTCAATATTGAACCACCTCGTATGACTCAATCAAAAACAGAGTTACAAGATCTCCTTTCTTGAATCAAAATGCGGCAGTGTCCTAATTCATTGTGTGCTTAGTACTGCACTGATCTGTCCAATCACAAAGCTCAAATCAAACCAAAACTAGACAGATAAAGTATCCAGGTTTGTGGTCCTACTGGTTGCAGTTGCAAGTGACATCTTGTCCACACATAATCCACGTTACTTCCAGCTCCTAGCAGGCAGAGACTCACATGACAGAAAATCACCACCACAGTGAGCCCCTTTGTGGGTTCAATAGCGCTAACTGGGCCAGGAAAATGGAGTGTAAACTTCTACCTCTTGAGGGAGCTCCTCTAGGCAAGCTTGCAGCATGCTGTGCTTAGAAACCTTAATTCTCTAGAGCTAATAATCTGACATGTCAGCAGCACTGAATTAGGAGGGCAAACTTTCCTCCCACAACACACCCACATTCAATATACAGAGCCTAAACTCGGAGATGATATTTAATGGATGCTAATATAGAATACACATATTCTCAATACACAAGCCAGAACCTCATCAAAACCAAAATGATGAACTTTACATTAGGTGACATCTAGTTCTACCTGGAAGGCTGCATTGCAGCTATGGCATGGCTGGGCTGGTGAAGTGAATTCTGGCCCCCACATCGGGGATAGTAATGAAGCCCCCCACAGCTATCATTATAGCCTTTAGTAGGTAGGAGCGGCTGCTGTTCTTTGCACCACCTGTCTTGCATTTTAGGGCCACAGATTCTCATCTGTGGAACCACAGCATCTCCCTGAGCCTAATCCTCCCGCCTTAGATTTTGCACAGCCTAAGCAAGGCTGATGCAGAGACTCTTTCTGAGAAACTAAAGCACCCTGGCGTAATTTCCATGCTCCCAGTGTAGCATAAGCAGAGCAAAGAGCTTCACACCAGCCCTTGGTCCCACAGATGAACTTCACCCATTGTCTTCAATGAGAGTTGAATGCTCCCAGCACTTCACTAGAGCAGGCTCATAAAAGATGCATGAATATGCACAGCGTGCCTGTGAAAAATTAAGTGCACACACAGAGAAATGCCAATTATGCAATAAAATAATATACATAACTATGCTATACCGGACACTCATAATTTCAGCTTGGACTTGTATTGATTTTGCAGGTTAATGTAAACAATATGTCTTTAAACAGCTCTTAGTGACAATCCTGAATGCACACTATCACCTCAATTTCCTCACTTTGGCACCAGCACACAATTCCATATGGTTTTTTGTGCCAATAGGCATCTAGGGAATGTTTTCAGAGGGAACTGTGTGTCAGAACATATGAGTGAAGGGCAAAGGCCATAGTGTCTGGCGCTGACCTCATCAAATAAACCTTTTTAAAAACTTTGCAGCTATATGTTGAACAGTCATGAATAGAATCTTGATGAACACCCAGCCTGCATTTCCCATGAAAGAGCTTTGACCTCCTACACTATCTGCCTACTAACACTATATACAACAAGACTCGTCCGTAAGTCGTAGTGACCTGAGCAGGACAGACTCTTGAGAGAGGTGGAAGCGAATGCACCAGGCAAAAGAGATCAAAGATAACTCTTAAAAAAGTTAAGACATGCACAAAGAACATTTGTAATGGCATTGAACAGCTAGCATGAAAACCACAATATATCCACAAGATGTTGAGTTAGCTTGGTTAGACAACAGATTTACATAACTGTACTACGTTCACCTTGTCTTGCTCATTGTAGTTTCTTACCAGCTACCTTACATTCCACACAGAAGTCAGGTTGGCTATACTTTCCCAATACTAAGGAAGGTCATAGCTTACCAGGGTGAAGACAAAACAGCCCTATTTTATCCACGAAAGGAGCTAAATCCAGGAACACAAATGCTATTAACTCAGTGGAATGGTGGTCAGGACTGGAGTTCATTACCTACTGTTATGTCCGTAATATTACAAGTCAGATAAGTTTTAAAAGGACAAAATAAAAAACAACCAAAGAGACTCCTATGCAATGTTAGGTTACACTCTTGAAAGGAGTTTGGAATTAAAGGGATTAACAGTCCTAAAGCAATGTTAATCTGGCCATGTGACACAACTTGTATATTTGTAGCACACAGTTCAGCAAGCCAGACTGAAAGAGAAAACAACATGCCTTCCTTGCTAAACACACACCACAAATATATGGGATGTGCAACATGGCTCTTAACATCTTTTTAAAATTTGTTTTAAATTTTAGATGCATAAACTTAAACATTAAATGTGAGAGGCTTCTGTGGAAAAGGGATCAAAAATAGAGAAAATAAAGAGTGCAGAACAAGGGAGTCAGTAATGGCCTGGGGCTCACTTGTTATCTTCTTAGTGACTAATTGTCAAGCCAAGGGAGCACTCTGTTTACATTCCCTTTCCACTTTATCTTTGGGCAATCTCATCCACAAACAAATTCAATTATCTCTATGCAGATGATTCACAGATCTACTTCTCTGGTCCAGACCATTCTCTTCAGTCCACACTAAGATTTGGGCTCTCTCTCTGACATCTCCTCATGTGAGTGTAGCTGTCAGTCAAAGATCATCGTCTCTTCCACCCTCTTGCTACCTCTTCTCTCAAATCACTGCTAACCACCACCACCATCATCCCATCTGTCATATAGGTCTGTAACCAGGACATCACGTTTAGCTAAGATTTCCCTACAGCTGCTTGCGCCCAGGCTATGTCTGAATCTTGCTAATTCTTTTTGCATAGTATCTCTATAGCTTTTCTGTTCCATCCGCATAGTTAAGATTCTTATCTCTCATCTCAAGTACCACAACATCCTTTTTTCTGGTCTTGAAAGATACAATCTTGTCTTTTTCATGCAGATGCAGAATGCTGCTGCAGAGATCTCTTTCCTAGCTGTTCACTTTAGACCATGGCCACCCTTCTGTTTGCACCTCCCTTTTCTAACACAAACGAAAGTAGTGTTTTCTACACTTTCAAGGCCCTTCAGGCCTACCCACATCCTATTTAATCATCTCTCATTCACTATCAAGATATAAACCCTTGCCTCCAGCCAGTGAAGCTAGCCTTCATCACGCACTTGTTAGATTTTCAAAACAAGTACCTTCGTGCTTTCTTTCAAACCGCTGCCTCCTACCCAAACAGAAACACAGAATTCAAGAACAAATGAAGGGATTTTGTAGAATCACAGAAGATGAGGGATGGAAGGGACCGTAGGAGGTCATCTAGTCCAACCCCCTGCTCAAAGCAGGACCACCCCAACTAAATCATCCCAGACAGGGCTTTGTCAAGCCGCACCTTAAAAAACATCTCAGGGTGGAGATTCCCCCACCACCTTTGAGAACCCATTCAAGTGCTTCACCACCCTATTAGTGAAAGTTTTCCTAATATCCAATCTAGCCTCCCCTATTGCAACTTGAGACCACTAATCTCATTTCAGTCATCTGCCACCACTGAGAATAGCCTAGCTCCATCCTCCCTAGAACTCCACTTAGGAAGTTAAAGGCTGCTATCAAATTCCCCCTCACTCTTCTTTTCTGTAGACTGAATAAGCCCAGCTCCTTCAGCATCTCTTCATAAGTCATGTGCTCCAACCTCTTAATCCTTTTTGCTGCTCCTTGCTGGGTTCTTTCCAATTGGCTCACATCCTTTCTATAGTGGGGGAAGAGGGAAACGCTCTCCAAAACTGGATACAGTACTCCAGATGTGACCTCACCAATGTTAAATAGACATTCTCCTCAACCTGCTGACAATATTTCTACTAATGCGACCAAATATGTTATTAGCCTTCTTGGAAATGAGGACACATTCTTGATTCATAGTCAGATTCTTGTCCACTATAACCCTCGGCTCTTCTGCAAAACTGCTGCCTAGCCAGTTGGTCCTTTGTTTGTAGCAGTGCATGGGATTCTTCATCCTAAATGGCAGACTTCTGCACTTGTTGAACCTCATCTGATTTTTTTTGAGCCAATCCTCCAATCTGACTAATTCATTCTGCAGTATCCTATCCCTGGCCTCCAGTGAATCTACCACCTCTCTTTACCCCCTGCTTAGTACCACAGATGGCTTAAGAGGGTGCTTGGTCCTTCAAGGGTGCAATCTACCCCATCCTCCAGATCATTAATGAAGCTGTTGAACAAAACTGGCCCAGCAATGACCCCTGGGGCACCCAGCTTGTTAGTCTGCTTATTTGATTCTGCTCAAAGCTCACAACTAAAGACTGTACATTCAGATAGAAATGAAGCATGGAAAGTTAGAGCCTAATAGATGGTGCTTGTAATGCCCAGCCTACACTACTAACCGAGAGAAAGAGCAACACCTAGTGAATTCTAACCACTTTCTACAGCACCAAAGTTTTCCCAAGGAGGTCTCCCTTCCAAATACTGTCAAAGATCAACCTGGCCTCATCTCAAAGACATGAAAAATCATGACTCAACACACTCAGGAGAAAAAGGAAGGAGATTTAGAGACTCCAATGTTATATGGCTTAAATACAGCTGCATCAAAAAGGGACTACGAAAATTACCTGTCAAGCTTTTACATCCACTATACTGAACAGCAGCAATCTATAGAAGATTCTCATCTTGACACAACGCTACTTATTGATCATAACAACTTTTTTATTAAAGCCACCTGCTAAAACTGCTCTTTTAACCATTGTAAGTGACATGCTGTGACAAACTCCCAGTCATTCTTTCAGCTACAAATTTATGGAGCCTAAGAGAATTAATTTACTGGAAACGACATGTACAACACTGTAAAGACTTTACCTTTAGCATAGCAGGGTAGAAATGTTGGCAGCCAGTTAGCCCTCATTTCTTTGAGGCAAGGATCTTTCAGAAGTGATATCGAGACAGCTCACTGGCTGCTTTTAAAGACTACATAGCTTTTTTTTCCCTTCCTTTTTTTAAAGTAAAGTGAGACTCTATTATTTTAAATGGGAAAGTTCTGTAGTTAACTTGGCTCTTTAAATTAGAGTTACAGACTTTTGCTTCTGGAGGCTCATTTAAAACTTAATCCCCCAAAACAAAAGTTCTGCTGTCTCACTTTATTACAGATAAAATGCTGGTCCACTTAATAGGGTGGCAGTGTTAACTAAATGCCAGCCAGGAAGTCTGGTTGACCACAACTGAAGGGCACAAAAGAGCTCAGATGGGGAAACTTTCACAAGCTGGCCGAGGCCTGTGAGGTGAGGGCCCCAGTTCACTTCCCATCTCCAACAATGGGCATCACGTTAGCCAGATTCAATAGTGTTTGCACCTGTGGGTGTGTTGTAAGCAGCGAAGACCCTGAGACATAGGACACCTTTTCATAATGTGATTGTATAATCCAGTTGGAGCTTCCAAGTGCATAGCCTGAGCTGAGAGGAGTAACTTGCACAGCACCAAACAGCTCCTGGGGAGAGAAGAGGGGGAGGAAGGGACAGTTTGAAAGAAAAATTGAAGTGGACTTAAGAGAACAATTAGAAAACTGATGAGATTTATTATAAATAATGATTAACAGCACTGAGAGCAATTACATGAGTAGAGGGATTTAAAAAAAAAAATCTTTCAATAATTTAGGGTTTTTCTTTACTGCTCAGTTTGAAACTAGCCAGGATCAATTTCACCCCCTCTTGCGCTAGTGTAGAACTTCTGTTTTGATGGGTAAAGTTAGCAAGAGAAGGTTTTATGTTTAAAGAAACTCACTCCTCCTCAGAACTATTTCTATTGAATCTATTATCCACAAGCTGTTTTGGAACAGACCTTTCTTTTACAAACAAGCAAGAACACCGCTTAAATTCTGAACATGAACTACTCAACAGTGTTCTTTTATCTGGTTCTTTCCTTTCCTCTTGCTCTACAAAGTTTATTTTTGTGAGTGCAGTAATGCATTACAGTAAATACAGGCAGCTGTGACCGCCACCATCTACCTTGTAGCTACGAAAAGAAGAAGTTGAATCTTGCGATATATATTTTTAAGCATCCAAAGATGTACTAGATGCCTCACCAAAAACAGGTAAAGATGTGGTCCCTGCCCCTAACTGTTTACAGTCTACGGCCCCAGATCCACAGACTATTAAATTATTGAGTCAATGTTTGTGACTATAGGGGTCAAAATAATGGTGAATAAATGTGAGTGTTTACTGATTAAAATCTAAGCCCCACAACCTACAACTTTAGCTTAAAACTAGCTTTCCGCTAGGAATCCAGACATCTGCTTGGTCTCAAAGAGGAATCTTCCTCATAAGTCAGTGGGCTCATGATGGAAGGCCCTGAATAGAACCCTGTCCTATCCTGCCAGGCTAGAATGGGTAGCCCCACACAGCATCTAGAGAGGTTGCCAAGTATAGGAAATGAGTGTTCCCCATGACCCCTACAAAGGCAAAAAAGGAAGGGAAAAAAAGGTGGACATCAGTGTATCAATACTCACAATTTTCTGAGAATACCCCACCAACTGGATCTTGCTTAGTGCAGAGTTCACTTCAGGCATGGTATAGCACCTCCTCCAGGTAGACACTTCCACTGCATCTTTCAGAGGGGCAGGCAGTAGCCTGCGAAGAGAAAGTGGGAACTAGGGACTCTCAGGGTTTCACAGAATCACAGAAACTGGATGGGACCACGTGAGGCCATTGAGTCCAGTCCCCTGCACTCATGACAGGACCAAGTACCCTCTTAAACCATCCCTGACAGGTGTTTGTCTAACCTGTTCTTAAAAACTTCCAATGATGGAGATTCCACAACCTGTCTAGGCAACTTATTCCAGTGGTTAATCACACTGACAGTTAAGAATTTTTTCTTAATATCTAGCCTAAACCTCCCTTGCTGTAATTCAAGCCCATTGCTGCTTCTCCTATCATCAGCAGTTAAGGAGAAAAATTTTTCTCCCTCCTCCTCATGACAACCTTTTAGATACTTGGAACTGTTATCATGGCCCCCTTCAGTCTTCTTTCCCAGACCGTACAAACCCAGCTCTTTTAATCTTCCTTCACAAGTCAAGTTTTCCAGATCTATTGGGCTGTCAAATTTTTATTTCTATTTGTCTCTGTTAGTAGCATTAAAGTTTCTAAAACTCATTCCATGATGTTTACCAATCTGAGGATTGGCCAGTCACAGGGCTGACATGAAGGCTGAGCTGAGAGGTTTTTCTGGCTAACAAGAAGCAGGGATGGGTTAAAGTCTTGCCTGTCTGACACACCCCAGATATCACTTTGTCCAGCTTCTCGGCTGACGATTCCCAACACCTTCCGTCAGTCTGGGAAAAGGAAGGTGGACTGAAGCGGCATTTTAGTCACTGATTAGAAACTGCAGCAGAACCAAACAGCTGACAAAGTGCAGTTATAGCAAACAGCACTGCTAGACTGTGGATTTGAGGGACAGTGGGTATTTTCTCTCACCTAACTTAGAAGCTAGGTATCTGAACACAGACAGAGGTGGGAAATACAGTCTTGTGAGTAGTTCAGGACACTATGCCTATTCCCACCTCTGCTACAAACTTGTGTGATCATAGGTCCCAGTTGCAAGATGGAGAAAATACTCTTCTCTAGAGGGAATATCCAAGGAAAAATCCACAGAGGTTGCAGAGCACTTTGACATCCTTGCATACAAATACTGAGTCTTCACAGCCTGAAAACCTTCATCCATCCTATTTGTCATAAATTGCGCATTTTTTCCTTGTTAGTCAGCCAGCATCAGCAAGGGAAGAAGTGAACTGTAGCTTCACTGCCTGCAAGAGGGATGGCTAACTTTAGGGAAATAAATCTTCTTTCGCAACATGAACCAAGGCAGGAGCTGCCAAAATGCCGAAGAACAGAGTTTTTTGGTATGTTAAACTAAGCTAAATCTCAAAAGCTAATTCAGATTAGTTTCTTATGATTTATGAAAATTAGTCAAGTTTGTTTAATTAATTTGTTTAAAGGAATTTAAAATTTATTGTTATGTCTACTAGGTCACAGAACTGCTCCATAATTTAACATACAAAAGGGTTCAGGCCAGCTCTAGCCAAGACCCGCTGTGCATGACTACCACAACGACTGCAATTCCAGTGAATGCTGGATGACAGCAAAGAGGCTAAGATGATGAAGCATCTTGGGTCTCTTTTGCGAACTCAGAAAACAACAGGAAGCCAGACAATGCAGATGGAAGCCCAGCATCTCCAGGCAGTAGTTTCAACAAACAGCCTGGTACCTCACACAAGAAGCCATTTACTATTGTATGCCATAATGGGTCTATTCTTCCTAGTATGATTTCCTAGCAATGGACAAACTGGGGATTTCTCTTTGCTAATACAGGTAAGATCCTAGCATCCTTGAGCACAGTTCATTTCCAGAGACTGAGAATTATGCTGACAGCTCCAACAGGAAGGATAAAACCACCCTCCAGTGGTCAAGTTTACACCTACAATGACATGGTAAGGTGGTGATGGGCATTTGCTCTTCAAATATCACCCTGCCAGAATTCTGCAGAGTTCTAGCCTATTGCCCTGATTTTAAAATTTGCATATGAGGTTGCCAAAAGAAACTGTAAGGGGTATGGACTGAAATACTATTAAATAAGCTGATGGCATTCAGTTCTAGGGCTTCCTCATAGTGTGTGTAACCCTCCCCCAGCCCCCTGTCATGGGCTCATCATGGCTGTCAGATGTATTTGGGTGGATGAATGGGCAGTTTGTCAAAACTCAGTGCATTTAAGGGCAAGGTAACAGGAGGTGGCATGCTCTACTGGTTCGTATAGACTCCAGAGCATCAGAATGTTTGGGATTTGTTCTCAACTTTGTTCTTACAAAGCTGTGGGCAACAAACTGGACAACTGGCCTCAGCTTCCCACTTGTGTACAATGGGACTTGATCCTGTTCAGTGCAGAGGACCACAGCTAATGTTTAGCTGGACTTGTTCCTGCGTGGAGAAACAGAGGACTTGCCATAGCCGATCAGCTCTCTGGTCCATTTTCTCTGGTATCCTGCCAAAGGTCAGTTCTAGACACTTTACAGGAGGGGGAAGGAAACCATTAAATGGGTAACTGTGGAATAACTTGCTTTCAGAGAGGTTTTTTTACCCCTCCATTAATTAGAGGTAGATTCCCTGAATCAAGAGTGTTTATATTTCTTTAAATATTTGGGCTTATTAACTAATTATGAATGCAACTCTATGTTCTCATTACATAAAGTGATAATTTCCTGCCTCCTTCTCTGCTTAGATTCAATCACATCTTGCAACAATGTGTTCCAGAGGTGAACTGTGTCTAGTCTCTACTACCTGTAGCACTTGAGTACAGGCATTTTATGACCCCACAACACAAGGCCTTGGTGGGATAAGGAACAATATGGAAGACATCCTGGTTGAGCTTCAAAGCCTACTGAGTTAAATAAAAATGCATGATAACAGAACTCGATCAGTAATTACTTCATGCTGAATCTGGCATTGGAGAAGTGGAACATGGGTATGGAAAGCCCACTCTCATGCACTTTAAACAGTATTGCCATTTAAATTGCTTTACCTTATGAAGACAATGCTTTGTTTCATACTAACTGTTCACAGTGAAAACAACTAAGCTGTAAAGCAATAATGGTGATTGATCAGGGCGAAAGATTTTAACAAGTTAGATGTGAAAGCAGCAAGTATTTTGTTCCATCAGCACCCACCATGTACGTTTAAAAACTCTTGAATTCAGTAATGAGGGTAGAACCCTCTTAAATAACCGAGGCCATTTTCTCCGAGTGCCTTATTAATCAGGTATTAATGTATGGACTAGTGGACATTTGCTCAAATGCTGCGGGCATCAGCTTCATTTACACTTACGTGGCACTTGCCACCTGAAATCTCAAAGCTCTTTGCAAACATTAATCAAGCCCAAAACACCCTTTGAAGGTGATTAGCTCAATTTTACAAAGGCAGAGAGAGGTTAAAAAGTTTGCCCAACACCAGTCAGTGAGCAGCAGAGTTAGGAAGAAAACCTGGAGTCATTGATCACAGTCCCCCATTCTAAGTACCAGACAGCACCGGCCTATCAGACTAGTCATGAGGGGAGCTTAAATACGGTAGTGGTACGCAAATTATTATTGATGCATTTTAAGGTTTCTGGGAGGATTAGATTTTTTTTATCCGTATATATCAATTTCACTGTAGTTGTGCATGCACACAAATGTTTGACCACTGAAATTTACAGACAAGCAAAGAAAGAAAAATGCTGCTTGTGCTCTTAGAATTTGAGAGTATTTACTCAGTATAATTTGACACAGGATGTTGACAATTTGTTGTATTGGCCACAGAGCTTTAACTTTCTGAATCTCAATGTTTTCTGTCACTAAACAATTATCATCCAACCCTCCCTGCCATTTTTCACAACTATGACCATTTAAAAATGGACAAAACCAGAAAAAACTTAAAAATAAAAGGTATCTATTGAAATTATATTAAAAAGCTCCACAAATTCTGTGAGCCCATTTGCTGGTTACTCTTCAGGACCATGCTAGTCTAGTAACATCTAATTCCTCTGCCTTGTTCCACAGGGTATTTGGACATGATAAAAGCTTGAGAGATCGATCATTCCTTTGAAGGCTCTAGGAATGAGGACCAGCTTGCCGTCTACTTAAGACTCCTGACTACAGCACATTACACTTATACACAGGCTCTCTAACCAGTTGAATAGGCTGGTCATACCTACCTCAGGAACAGTCTCTTGCTCCATCTCCACCCAGCCCACCTTCCATCAGCACCTTGCCACAATAGCTGCAGCTGACACAGAAGCCATTTATAGCAGACAGCCCTCAGGCTACAACTCTCAGTGTTAGGGTTACTTTCCCACCAGGAGAGAACATGAACCCAAATCTTGCCCTCTTTAGGGCCTGCTCCAACGGCCGCAAAAAAAATTAAAAGATCCACTGGCTTCTATGGAGATTGTCTAGAACCTTATGGAGCAATGCATGGATCATCTCTTTGTGTAAGCCTTTCTGAAACAGGTGACAGTGACTGCAGACAGACAGACAGACAGTCAGAGAGTATTTTTCTTGGAATATGACCCTCAAGAATGGCCCTGGTAAAGAATTAAACTTCTGGACAGAAACCAGAGATAACAAGGTATTTAGTATAGGTGATTTTAACTGGATAAAATCATGGAATTTATTACCCTGTGAAAACAAAAAAGTTAGTTAATCCCAGTTTAAGGCATTTTCTATTTTAAAAACTGTTTCATTAAAGCACATCACATTACCCACAGATCAGACTTGCAGACACCCTGTTTTTATTTTTATTTATTTATTTATTTATTTGCCTTTCTCTGCAGCATGGGGTGTAGGTCACTAGTAACTTTAAACTAGTGTAATGGTTGAGTGTCTGTAACTTGAAGTCTTTAAACCATGCTTTGAGGATTTCATCAATTCTGCCACAAGTTAGGAGCCTATTACCAGAGTGTGTGGGTCAGATTCTTGGGCCTGCGATGTTCAGGGAAGCCGGACAATATGATTACAATGGTCCCATCTGGTCCTAGTCTATTACACTTGATTTTGGTTACGTAACTAAAGTGTAGTTAGATAAGGCAGTAGATTAATTTAGGGTTGGACAAATAAAAAAAAAAAGGAAGACTGAAGTAGGGTGTACCACTAATTACATAGATGTAATCTGAATATTGAACACAGGAACATCTGCATACATTGTAGTTTGGTATTGTCTCAAGGACACTGCGCATGTCAATTTATTTTAGTTTTCAATATTATATAGAAAAAAAGAATAAAAACCATTTGATTCTATGAAATTGACCCTGCTGTGGAGCTGAGGGCTAGAAGCACTAAGCAGTCAGAAGCATGCAGATATGCAGACTGACACTCAAGGTCCATTAGGCCATAAAGCGTTGTTTATCATAGAATCATAGGGTTGGAAGGGACCCCATGAGGTCATCTAATCCAACCCCCTGCCAAAAAAAGCAGGACCACTCCCATTAGATCATCCCAGTCAGGGTTTTGTCCAGCTGGGCCTTGAACACCTCCAGAGATGGAGATTCCACCACCTCCCTAGGCAGCTTATTCCAATGCTTCACCACTCGCCTAGTAAGGAAGTTTTTCCTAATATCCAGCCTGGACCGCCCCAGCTGTAACTTGAAGCCATTGCTTCTCGTTCTGCCCTCTGTTACTACCGAGAACAGTCAAGCTCCCTCCTCCTTGGAGCAACACTTCAAGTAGTTGAAGGTTGCTATCAAATCCCCCCTCAGTCTTCTCTTCTGCAGGCTAAATAAGCCTAGTTCCTTCAGTCTTTCTTCATAGGGCTTGTGCTCCAGCCCTTTGATCATTTTGGTTGCCCTCCTCTGGACTCTCTCTAATCTGTCCCTGTCCTTTTTGTAGTGGGGAGCCCAAAACTGGACACAGTATTCCAGATGTGGCCTCACTAGTGCAGAATAGAGGGGAATGATCACATCCCTTGATCTGCTGGCAACACTTCTTCTGATGCAGCCCAGTATGCCATTGGCCTTTCTGGCAGCAAGCGCACACTGCTGACTCATATCCAGCTTCCCATCCACCATGACCCCAGGTCCTTTTCTACACTGCTGCTACTTAGCTGAATATTCCCCAGCCTGTAGCGGTGCATGGGGTTTTTCCGTCCCACATGCAGGATTTTACACTTGTCCTTGTTGAACCTCATGAGATTCCTCTTGGCCCACTGCTCCGATTTGTCTAGGTCTCCCTGAATCCTGTCCCTGCCCTCCAGGGTGTCTGCCGTTCCCCCCAGTTTGGTATCATCCGCAAACTTACTAAGTGTGCAATCTATCCCATCATCCAGATCATTAATGAAAACATTGAACAGAACTGGCCCCAGGACCGACCCCTGGGGCACACCACTCATTACTGCTTGCCAACTTGACATGGAGCCATTGATTCCTACATGCTGAAACTGTTGATCTAGCCAGTTTTCTATCCACCTTACAGTCCACGCATCTAACCCATACTTCCTTAATTTGCCAATGAGAATGCTGTGGGAAACTGTATCAAAAGCCTTGCTAAAGTCAAGGTATATCACATCAACGGCTCTTCCCGCATCCACAAATCCAGTCATCGCATCATAGAAGGTGATGAGGTTGGTCAGGCATGATTTACCCTTGGTGAATCCATGCTGACTGTTCCTGATTACTCTATTTTCCTCCAAGTGTTTCAGGATGGATTCTTTGAGAAGCTGCTCCATGATTTTTCCAGGGATTGAGGTGAGGCTGACAGGTCTGTAATTCCCTGGATCCTCCTTTTTGCCTTTCTTGAAGATAGGTACTATATTTGCTTTTTTCCAGTCCTCTGGCACCTCCCCTGTTCGCCATGAGTTTTCAAAGATAATGGCCAATGGTACTGCTATCTCATCAGCCAGCTCCCTCAGCACCCTCGGATGCAGTTCATCCGGCCCCATGGACTTGTGCACATCTAGTTTCTTTAAGCAGTCCCTAACCTGACCTTCTGTCACCAAGGGCCTCTCTTCTTCTCCCCTGTCCCCCGTACCTAGTGTAGTGGGCTGGGAGCTGACCCTGCTTGTGAAAACTGAAGTAAAAAAAGCATTGAGCACTTCAGCTTTTTCCTCATCTTCTGTCATGAGGATGCCTGCCCCATTCAGTAAGGGACCTACACCATCCCTGATCCTCTTCTTGTTATTGATATATTGTTATTGGTTTATCAAAGACCAACTTTGATGCAGTAGAGACAGAACCTATTTCTCAGTTTTGAATCAGTTTATACAAAATTTGAGAAGATTTGTTCCATGCTTACTGAACTTACCGGGCATTGACGCAATTCATTTTTTCCAGGTTACTGTTTAAACCAATATTTACTCCTGCTCTATCCTAAACTAGTTTTTCCTTGGGGAATTGCCAACTTTGACAGAAATGATGCCCCTCTTAGCTATACACAGAAAGATGCTAGGGCAGGGATCGGCAATGCAAAAGATAAGAACCATTTTAAAAAATTCCTTCACTAATCAAGCATTTTGAGAGCTACAATAGGGCTCCTGCTAAAGGATGCTCTGGTGGGGAGGGTGGAAGGGAGTCTGGAACCAATAGCAGGCCTCCCACAGAGTCCCCAGTTGTGGTGGGGGCCCTGAGCTGCAAGAGGGCAGCCAAAGAGCCACATACAGCTCCAGAGCCGCAGGTTGCATACCCCTGTCCTACGGTGAAGGGAACATTAGAGATGTGGATGACAGCTCAAGTCTCCTCTGATTTACAGCAGTTTACATCAGGACTGACTTCTGTCAGCACAGTGGAATTAAAATGTTTAGAATGCAGAGTCAGACCTTCATGCATTACGCACATTATTTTCCTAAGACTTAGCTTGGCCAGGTGCTTGGAAAAAGATATAAGCCTGAAAAACAACAGTATCCATATTTGTTTCAGGATTCTTTTTCTGGTTATATTAAGGGCTGCAAGAACTCATCTCAAAAGTTCAGCAACTGAATCATCGTCACAGTGAACGTCTGATATCCACAAGAGTTTTACACATTGTTTCTTACCGCTGCACTTCCTTATTCTTCCACAAAGAGGCAGACTGAGCCTTTGGCACACGTTCAATAAAATTCACCAGTTCTTCCATGAGAAGTCTGCAAAGGAACCAGCATTAGCATTAAACAAAACCATCACCATATATACCCTGATTTCATGCAACGAGAATTTCATTACAATGACAGTCACCACGTAAAAATTCATTGGATGGGGTCTGGGTTTTGTAAAACCTGTCAGATAAAACAGAAAATGTACATCATTCCAGACTTACGGGGTCAGAACTCAGATTATATAAATTGTTGCTTCACAGAAACTAGTGATGCAACGCTAGATTATGCCAGTTGAGCCAAAAGTCTGGGCTGGTCCTCACCTACTACATGGAATGACAATGGGCATTACCGTATTTCTCTCCCACCGTGTGACATGTGTGCCAGAATACAGCCTTGTGTTACACACTCATCACCGGCTCATAGACAGATACGGAAAAGGCCTGCCAGTTGATATCTGTACAGCATTCTGAAGAGCTCAAATGCAATGTTAGCATTAAGTCTTATCCTCTTGTAAGTGCAGGATATAATTACCTGTAGCTGGCACAGGCAATGATACTACACGAACTAACCATTCAGATTTCAAGAAGTGATATAAACCAGGCCTTGACCAACCAAGGTTTCTGGTCGCCCTGGTGACTAGTTTTAGTAGGCTGTCACTTAGCTCCACTGCAGAAATGTAATGGAGGAACACCCTCTGGCAATCAAAAGTAAAACCACTGGTGCCTAGCTGTGAACCAATTTTGTCCACCCCATTATAAGCTCTCCCTGATGATAAAAATAGTTGTTGGAGAATGCCCCCCCCCTTTGTTTTACATGTTGGCATAGACTAGAGAAGAACACACTGTTACTTATTGGTATTTACCATGCTGTCATTTCTATTCAGGGAACAGCAACCTCCAAGGTTGGAACAGATTAGTGTAAATAACTACTGCTGTATTTGTTCCTTCTCCCATTTAGCTGTGACACTGAGAGCACTGTTTGTGAAGAAGAGCTCTGTGTGGCTTGAAAACTTGTTGGACCAACTTCTGTTAGTGAAAGACACAACAAGTATTTCCTCACCCATCTTGCCTGTCAAATACCCTGGTACCAAAATGTTTACAACTACTTTGTATACATGAAACCAGTTCAGTCATACAACCTTTACTTGCATGAGTGAACCCATCAAAGTCCACAAGACCATTAGAGGAAGTAGTAAAAGCGGGCCCTGCATCAGTACTGCCAAATCTTGCAATTTTATCTCAAGTCCCTTAATATTTGGGCTTTTTCCTTAATGCCTTGGCAACTGGAGTCATGTGACTGTGGGATAATCTGAATTTTTCTCTTAAAATAGGCACATTTCTTGCTTTCGTGGCTGTGGAGCGAAGCCTGTAAATGTGACATCCAGTGGCTCAAACACCAGAAGGCAAATAAAAAAAACATTAATATATTGTTTGTTTAAGTCTCAATTTTCAAGGCCTAAAAATAATCATTTTTGAAAGCTTGAGGCCAGCAATACTAGAATTATAGTCATGCAAGTCACAGTGTTTTTACCGTAGCCACCTTGTTTTGGGTGCGCTATTTTCCCGGGTCTACATATACCACTTGGTCAGGAAAGCCAGCCACAGAGTCTGGGAAAAAACGAGCTAATGCATTTTCAGCTGTAAAGATTTGGCCTGCTTTTAACTATTGCCTGAGAACGTCTCAGCAATGTTAGATACAATAACTCAATCCATACGTCCTTTACGTGGTTTCCTACGCTACCAAGGAAGAGGGTTAGAGACTATTAACAAGCCTTTTACCTGCCAATTTGAACAGTGGGCTCAGTGGCATACACTGTTCCAGTGAATCCAGTACACTCAGTGATATAGGGCAATGCCATCATGCAGTGATAGTTTGAGATGAGGATGACATCTACTGTAGACAGGTCTAGCAACTCGGTCTGAAAAGAGAGGGGAAAAGGCAAGTGACCTGTAATCATTTCATGCAATTTGGAAAACCAGAGCAGAACTGTTTTTCCAAGCATTTACAGCAGGAATGTCAAACTTATGGCCCTCAGGTCGGATCCGGCCTGTCAACAGCACTGATCCGGCCTGCTGAACTGCTGCCTGGGCTGTGTCTGGAAGCTGTCTCCAGCAGTGAACTTCAAAGACAGGCTCCCAGCACAGCAGGGCTAGGCGTGCTTCTCCCTCACTCACGTGATCCGAGTAACAGCACAGGGGAACAAAGGAAGCACTCCAGCCAATCCCAGCTCAGCTCTGTTGTGGTCTGCCAACCAACCAGGGTCTCAGTTGCAGGAGGCTAGGCTGGCTCCAGAGAGTCACCACACTCCTGCACATCCCAGCTGTTCAGTCAGTCAGCAGGCTAATTTGATTGATAGCACATTGCACAAATCACAAATAAAAGAGGAAAAAGTGGCAGGGACCCATGTGGCAACAACCAATCCAAGGCCAGCGGGGACTGAGCCAGCCAAAGGCCAGCATTCTGAATGACTGACAGTGAGTTGGCCAGGAGGGGGAAAGGCAAGAGCCCAGCCAGGCTGCCTGTGACTGAGACTGCCTGCCTGCCTGCCACCAAGAGGTAAGGGAAGTGAAAAAGGAAGGGAAAGGAGAGGAGAAAGGGAAGGTGTCAGAGAGCCTGCAGGGCAGGAGAGGGGAAAGGGGAGGCCATGCTGCTCTGAACATGGAAAGGAAAAGGGTGGGGAGCCCGTGAGGCCACATGGCCTGCAACAGGCATCCTGCCTTCCAATGTGCCCCCACCCCACCCCGTTGAATGAATTTGACACCTTTGATTTACATGCTTACTGTAACCTGATGATTACTTAAGAGCACATAATCATAGACTCATTAGATTAAAAGGGACCTGGACGGGTCATCTAGACAAGTCCCCTGTACTTATGGGAGGACCACACAATCTAGACCAGGGGTCTCAAACTCAAATCACCACAAGGACCACATGAGGACTGGTACGTTAGCCTGAGGGCCACTGTTCCCTTTTAAGCTGTGCACGTGTGCGCGCGCATACAGGTCATGAAACCTGTGCACGCAACAAAATAAAGTGTGCACAAAAAAATTCAATAGTGCTAATATTGGTTCTCACAAAGAAATGTTCTTGTGCACACAAAGAAATTGTTTGCGCATATAGTCTATGAGTAATCAGAAGAAACATTGCTGAGGGCCGCACCACTGAAACCTTTTCATACAACAATATTGCAAAGACTGGTAACAACAGTGTTGTTGCGGGCTGCAGGAAATAGCTTTAGGGGCCGCATGCGGCCCACATGTTTGAGACCCCTGATCTAGACCATACCTGACAGTTGTCTCTCTAATCTGCTCTCAAAAATCTCTAGTGATGAAAATTCCACAACCTCTGTAGGCAATTTATTTCGTGCTGAACTATCCTGACTAGACGTTTTTCCTAACATCCAACCTAAACTGACCTTGCTGCAATTTAAACCTATTGTTTCTTGTCCTATCCTCAGAGGTTAAGGAGAACATTTTTTCTTCCTGCTCCTTGTAACTATTTTGAAATACATTAAAAGTTATTAGGCCCCCTTCCATCTTCTCTTCTCCGAAAGAAACAAACCCATTTTTCCCCCCAATCTTCTCTCATAGGTCATGTTTATTAGACTTTTAATCATTTTTGTTGTTTTCACTGGACTTCCTCCAATTCATCCACATCATTCCTGAAATATGGCGCCTAGAACTCGATATAATACTACCCCATTTGAGGCCTAATCAGCCTGGCATAGATCAGAAGAATTATTTCTTGTGTATTGCTACAAAACTTTTCCTAATAATGTCTGTGGCAATGGTTAAGATTTTCTATGAGTTAATATTTTTTAAAAACCTAAGTGACTCCCTTGGTTAGGACATCCAATCTGATTTGTGCCTTAGATCTTGAAACTGACTGTTAGCACAAAGTCTTCTATATTTATTGTTGCAATAAAATGCACACAACATTATTTCTTTTCAAATAACAAGCATGTGTCCATCAACATAAGTGAACAGTTCACCCAATCACCATAAGACTATCCAACAGCTGTCTATTATAGGGTTTCTTGCATTTTCTACTGAAGTAGTCAGTATTGGCCATTGTTAGAAATAGCACAGATGACTAGATGAACACTGGTCTATCTAGTAATGGCAACCCTGCATTTCTACACGTCAAAAATTAAACATCTAATTATTGAACATCTTTACCAATCACAACATTTTCCACCAGATAACTGAAGTATAAGATAGTATCCATGAAGTGTTCCAAAGAAATAGAGAGGTAGAGTCCAATTTGCTTTTATGTGACAGATACAATAATAGTTCAAAAAAGGGATAGGAGAAAATGTCACACATTAAGGAATTTTAATTAGAAAGATGTACTGGCAATGCTAGAATACAAATGGTGTCAAGTCAAGTTTACACAACACTTGACCTCTAACTCAGTTATAATGTAGTAGGTATTGGGATTCAAGTTATCAAGCACAGATTCCTACAACAAGACTTGGTCCCTCCATATGAATAAAGTGGCAAAAAAGTAGATCACTCAACTTTCCAGAAGCCTGGCACTAGGCTTGTGGTGACCACTTTCTAATCTCATATCTTTAGTGCTCATGCTTTCAGCCCACAATCACTCATGAAGTTGCAGATGTACCTTCAAAGTACAACTCAATGAGCCAAATAAAGGGCAGGAGGAATCAAAGTGGAAAGAATTGTCTCAGGATATATATCACCACATTGTCCATTACTCTTTATAACCTCGCTGGGAGAATCATAGAGATGTAGGGCTGTAAGGCTATGTCTACACTACAAGAGCTTCATTGACTTTGTTAAGTCGACTTCATAAAGTCTACTTAAAGTCGACTTTATTATGTCGACTTAGTGAGTCCACTCTCTCTCAAGTTGATTTAACAAAGTTGGTTAAGCTGACTTAAGAAAGTATCCTAATAAAAAATGTGTTTGCTTAAGTCGACTATACTAAGTCAACTTAAGCAAGCACATGTTATTACATAGGGCTTCTTCACTTGACTTAGATGATCACATTGCATTAAGTCAACTTAATGCCTAAATTGACTTAAAGAGTAAGAGTTATTAAGTCGACTTAAGGAAGGCCTTAAGTCAACCTAATGAACTCCAAATGAGACCAGGGCTTTGCTTAAGTCAACTTAAGCCTCCTCAAGTCAACTTAAGCCCATAGTGTAAGAGAGCTCAAGTCATCTCATCCAGCCACCTGTGCTGTGGCAGGTCCAAGTAAACCTAAACTAGTCATGATGACAGGTGTTTCTCCAGCCTATACTTAAAAATCTCCAGTGATGGCATTCCACAACACCTGGGACCTTCCTATGGAAGCCTATTCCAAGGCTCTCCTACCCTTAGATTTAGAAAGTTTCCCCCAATATCTAACCTAAATCTCTCTTGCTGCAGATTGTCCATTTCTTCTTGTCCTACCTTCCTGGACATGGAGAACAACTGGTCACCACCCCCTTTAAATTGGGCTTCTTTGCTAAACATGCCCAGTTGGGGGGGTGGAGGGGGTTGGACCTTTCCTCACAGGTCATGTTTCCCAAATCTTTTATCATTTGTGGTGTTCTACTCTGGACTTGCTCCAATTTGTTGACATCTTTCCAATACTCTGACACCCAAATTTGGGCACAACACTTCAACTGAAGGCCTCACCACTGCCAAATTAAGTATCATTATGCCAGAATAAGGCCTCAGTTACAGCACTTCACGCCTGCTTCCTCCATGAACCTAATCTTCTGTGAATTTTGTGCTTTTCCTCAAATCCAGTCATGCATGGGTCTGTGCAAACTCCATGGCAGCTTAAGTAACAAAACTTAAGGGAAGGTGAACTGCAACGCTGCACTTGGATTCAACCTGGAGATTTGTCAGAAAGGATGAGGAGGATGGGGAATCTAGAGGATCAGTTGTAAAGCCCCACTGCTTCAGGAGTGGAACATACAAAGAATATACTGTGAATAAATTGAAGGGGTGTAAAAAAAAAAAAAAAAAACAAATGCAAAGGGGCAGTATGGGGCTCCCATTAAAAGACACCTATACATTTTTTTCAAGATGCTCTTAAGTTGTTTTTTTTAAACATTAGAGACCCAGAAGATTGTCTATGGGGAACATATGTTGTACCCTATAGTCCACAATAGCAAATGTCCTGCAAAAGTCATTACAGAGTGATCCTTAAAAGGAAGAAAGTGTCTGAGTGCAGGCAAACAGTCTAATTGGCAGCTCTCAGATACACCCAGGTCATACAATATTAAAGGCTTTAAAAATCAACTTGCCAAGTTCCAAAGGGGGCAGCCATGTTAGTCTAGTCCAGCCAAAAAAACCAACAAAGAGTCCTGTGGCACTTACAGACTAACAGATTTATTTTTCATATGAGCTTTCGCGGGAGAAAATCCCACTTTGTCAGGTGCTTTGAAGATGGGGAAACTTAAGTTGGGATTTTCTCCCGCGAAAGCTCATGCGAAAAATAAATCCGTTAGTCTTTGTTGATTTTTAAAAATCAACTGGCTTATACAAAAGTCAATGAATCATTGAATATGTAGCCAGTCAGAAGGTCACAAGGTGACTGTCCTGTTTAAGCGGGAATGGATGGAGTTCCCCTGTGAACAGTTAGTTGCCTCCCCTCATTGCCTGACAGAGAGCAGATGCTCTCTATCAAGACTCACACAGTAGCTGAGACAAGAAGGAGCAGGAATCTGCTGAGTTGCTTAGAGACAGCAGAGGCAAGAACTACTGGGGCAGAGGGAGAACAGAGGAGAGCTGTTGGGAGAGTGCTACAAAGGAGCACAAGTGGAGAAAATAGTCCAGAACTGGGAAACCTGTCAGGCACAAGGCTTGTAGAGAGTCCCCTAGGTAATGGGGTAGAACTAGCTCAGTCAGGGCAGGCTGAACCCAAAACCAAAAAGGTGGAAGCTGGAGGGAGATCCCAATGAGCTGTGGTAGGACTCACAGGTGAAAGGGTCTGGGGAGCAGAATACAACAGGGTGCCCTTCTGCAGAAAACCCAATTTGTGGGCTACAAAGAGGTTCAAACAGAACAGAGAATGACCAGGAGGTACAGGTCTTTAAACAGGGCAGTAAATAAACTAGGCAATCAAGTGAATGCTGACTATCAAGTGGAGAAGGCCACCCTGCAGTACAGACACAGACCGCCACTTTTAATTTTTCATACTTGAGAGAACTTGCAGAAGGATGAAATGGTATTAATAAATTTTGCCCAAAAGCAGGGCTTGAATTGGATTCTTAGATGCACATCATTCTATTTTTGTGCCACTTTGATCTGTGCAGGGAGAAGATAAGCGATTTGATTGGCTCTTGGGAACACAGGGGAAACCAAAGCAGAACATTTCTGCTAATGCAGCCACCGGGTGCCCAGACTGGGAGTGAGCCCTGTTACAGCTGCACAAAATGGCTGGGCAATCCAACAAAGCAACCTTCTAGAGTTTTGAACAACTGGCAGAGCAGCCCCATCACAAGGGTATTCCTGTGGTTGTACACCACTGTCAGACAAAACAAAGGCACAAGCTTCTCTGTGAGACTGAATGATTATAAGCTGCAGGCTGTCGGAAACTGCAAGCAGAAGTGATACCCTAAACTTGCTGCCACTGCAGAAGTCCCCTCGGAAGTGAGGGCATGGAAGGAAAGACAGCTTCCTCTTGTGATCTAACCACGATCAAGACTTCTCCTTTACTGGGACCAAGGATGTCATTGTTTTTATCACCCCAGCATTCTATAAGATGGGAGAGGTTGCAAGGCAAGAGACAGATAGCTGTGTCTTACCAGCATAACAAGGCTTCATACTTGTTGAGAACCTTGAGAGACACAGTGTCTCAACAGAAGTGCCTGTAAAATCCTTACCGACTATCATCCACTTATGACTAAGCAGCATCAGATACACTGGCAACAGCACTTAATTACCAAATCTGCAGCTCCCTGTTAGTCACAGGACAGCTGCAGAGCTGTATATATCCCAGTCCAGCATCATCATCAGAAAGGCTAGCTTACTCAGATCTAAAATCAGCAGCCAATCATTTGTGACCCTGACAAGTATGGGCTCAGCTTGAAAGGAAGGCTGGAAATTAAGCTCAAGTCTTCCTAGGACATTGGTGCCAAGGGCACCTGGAGTTATTGAATAGCCACTGCCTTCCACATCACCATTCTTCAGACAGTGTTTGCTGTGGGTGGGTTGTTGGGACTATAGCCACCAAGCATCTTGTTCTTGAAGCTGCAGCACATTCTTACATGTTTGGGGTAGCAGGCAGCTTCCCCATATAACTCTGATAATTCGGCTTGTGAAAAACTGCACTGCAGCCACCCACTTGCTTTTTACAATTGAAGTGTCAGCATCTGCGAGTGGTGGATTTCAGGGAACCAGTAGACCGAGGACATGGATATTAAAAAAAAAGAAGACAAACCTGTTGAAACAGTCTGTTGGGAGATGAGCCCTCTTAGTCAAAAAGAGTGGAAAAGACACACCCAGAGGTAATCTTCACTTTATTTTTGAGCACAGAAAACTCAAATCAAGTGAATGAACGTCTAATGGAAGGAGTGTCTGGCTTAACCAGACTGCAGGCTATCCAAAACAGTTCAACAAGATAGATGATAAAAGCCTCTATAGTCAGACAAGTAATAATGTCTCTTGGCTTCCGTCAAGTTCTTACGCATGCCTGAACAGTATCCTCGGTGTGCTTGGCTCATTCAAAGCTATATCTTAATGCCCTTTATTCAAATACCAATGTACAGTCAATAAGTGCCTTTTTATTATACTGTTAGAAGTGTTAATCCTACCTTATGCTGCACCAATCTCCTGAACTACAATAGAAACTAGAACTAGAACAGCTCTTCTGGACCACTGTCTCCAGCATCACAAATAGAGATATCTCACAAGTTGATTTTAGAGTCACAGGATAATTTTTCTGTATGAAAGTTTGATGAAAACTCACCTCAGGCAAACAGAATTCAGGTACAGAGTCTACAAACACATGGCCAGAACATTCCTTTAGTTCCTATAAGAAAAGTATATTAATTTAAGGCAAGAAGAGATGACGCAAAAGCAGCTTTTAGCACTCATAGTTATACAAATGAGGACTTCCTTTACACAATAAATTTTACCTCTTTGGACCCACTGAAGGTTTTCTGTAATGACAGCTAACATCTGGCTTACTATTTTGGAACTACAGCAATTCATAAACTGCACAAGACACTGATGTCATATCGGTTCTCTGGACAAGACGGTATAGATTAGGGGTGTCAAACTCATTTGCTACGATAGGCCGGATTTGACTTAAATGTACTTCAAGTGAGCTGTATGTACTATAAATCAAAATACTATGGCACATCACTGAGTGCTGTGTATGTGAGACTGCACTCCACGAGACACCTATCTTTGGATAAAGTGTGGTTTTGCATAGCACAGTCTCTCATACCCAGTGCTACATGATGTCGTGAGACCTGACGCTCTTGCAGCATTGTGGTGTCCTGGGTATGCAAAACCACACACACACTCTCTCAGCTGGGGAAAAAAGTGTGGTCCCACGGAGCACAATCAAGGGCCTGATGAATGAGGTTTGTAGGCTGCATCTGGCCCACATGTTTGACGCCCCTGCTATAGATGGTAAAGGAGAGGTGCATGAGGGTTTGATTTTGATAGATGGTCAGAGGGGCACTTGTTCTAGAAGGCAGTGTGGGCCATAGCACAAGGTTGCGGGAAATGGGTGTATTCCCAGTTCTCCTGACTCTTTGTGTACAAGTCTTTTAGGCTCTCATTTACAGAAATTTTGAGCATCCACAGCTCCCACTGACTTTAAAACCAAACCCTTAATTTGTGAATTTCAGTTTCCCCCTCAATCTTTTTCCCACCTCTACAATTCTATATGTCCATTATTATGGTTCTCATTTAAAAGTATGCATGAAGAAAACCTGTGTTTATCTTACCTGCATCTGCCTATTTTGCAAAATGTCAAATGCCTGTTTATGCCTGTTTCAGCTGTGGGAGAGAGCAGCATCCTATGGTGCCTCAGATCAACAGAAAGCTCAGCTAAGTTCTGACTGCAAAACATTTGTACTGGTTGGGGATATTAGAGGTAAAAAGTTCATATTTCTCAACTGGAATCAAGGCAAAGTGGGTAAATTTCAGACCATGGAATGAGGAACACAGGGGTGAAATCCCACCCCACTGAATTCAAATGCAAATCTCCCACTGACCTCACAGTCAAGATTTTACTTCTTTCTAGTCTCCACCTTGCTAGGCTTGCTACGGGACCACAAGCCAAATAATTAATTTCTCTATCAGAAAACCAGACATACCACTGTGACAAAGACTAACAAATTTCTTCAGGCATAATGTCCTTTTTTGTCTCTAGAGAAGCAAAGTGCGTGTTGTAGCTGGCCTGTCTTGTTTTCGAAAAGATCAACCACATGGAAGTTTGGCTTTTCATGAGAGTCTCCAGTGTTGAGAGCTCTTTCTTGATCTTCTCCTGTTAGCTGGACAGGATGCTGATCAGATGGCTCTGTCAGTGTTTTTGTGTGTGTGACACAATCTCTCACCATAGTCTGTGTAGTACATCGATTGTAATGGATTTTTCAGGTTCAATCTATTTGGTATGATGTCCATTTGTTTGCACATGGGAGAGAAAGATGATGTCTGTTTACCTGTGCAAGCTTTTTCATGAACTTGGTAAACTTCCATTTCATGCAGCTAAATGCAGTGCCTTGCATGGTGATAAAGAGGGGTAGCCGTGTTAGTTTGTTGACAGCAAAACCAACAAGAATTCTGTGGCACCTTAAAGACTATGCCCAAAGAAATTTGTTAGTCTCTAAGGTGCCACAGGACTCTCATTGTTTTTGCTCTACACAGACTAATATGGCTACCCCTTTAGAATATTACTACTTAACTACATCACAAATGGCTTATGCGGCCTAATTTGTTAGTGTTAGTAGAGTGCTTTGATATTCTCTGAAACAGGGCACTACAGAACAGCTAGGCATTAAATACGAAACCCCATGAAATAATTTTTTTAAAGTGTCACGCACACTACCTCTGCATTTTTTAATGAACCTTAAAAACTGTTACCTCCAAACACTGAGAGCCTCTAAAGTACTGTTAAGATATTGCAACAAAACATTTTGCTCTGCAAAGGGTATCTTGGATGTTAATGGGATTCCCATAAATATATGCAAGGAATCAGCACAGAAATATCATTATGGTAGCATAGCTCCAGCCACATCAGGTAACTCTTTTAGCAGGGCAAGGAAATACTAGGGTGCTGTAGGTTACCTTGTCCAGGAAAGTGTTTCCATCTTTTAAAACCCAGCCAGGAAGTTTGGACAGCCTGGGACTGCAGGGAAAAAATAAATTTGCAACGTATTAAGTCAACATTAATAACAGTATAATTCACTTCATTTTCTTGAAAAGCATTTACCTGGCATTTGGTGCTGTGTGAGAAACAGCCAATCACTGACTTAGGGAACTGATTTTTCTCAATAAATATAAATAAATACAATGACACCACGTATTCACAGAAATTATTTCAAAAATAGCCATAATTTTGGCACACATTTGAGCTGGGGGCGGGAGGGGAGGGAAGAGGAGAGTGTGCCAAAGAATCTTTATATCCAGAAAGAGATTTAACCTTGTTTTAGGTTTCACCCAAGGAATGGCCACAGTGGTCAGACCAATGGTCCATCTAGCCTAGCAGTGGGTCTTCTGACAGTGGCCAATGCCAGGTGCTTCAGAGAGAATGAATGGAACAGGTCATCATCAAGTGATTCAGATCCACCAATAAACCCCACACATGTATGCCAATACACCTCCCCCTGTTGAAAGCATGAAGGTGCAAGTCCACTGTGCTGGCACTTGATCCAATGTTTCAGACTGGAAACTTAGATACTACTAAGCTACTCTTGAGAGTGTAATTTTATTTTAAATATCGATTGACTATGCTCAGGATCGACATCCTAAGCAAGTGTTTAAAGCAGGCATTAGGGTAGTACTTTTTGTGTCACTATAGTTAAGGGCCTGTCAAAACCTCCAGTGTAATGTCTAACTTGTTGAGGGCCTGTAACTTTGCTGCAAAGATTTGCTGGCCCAGATTAGTTTCCTTGTAAATTCAAAAAAGAAAGTGGAAACAGAGGGAAAGTTGGTCAGATCTGCTAAGACTGAGCATTGCAGCAACTGTGCACTGGGGCTGCCTTAACAGCAGACTCTGGGAAAGATCTTGAGAGGTGTGCAGCTTCTGCAAATTCCATTGCCTGCAGAGAGATTCAGAAGGGCTCAGTACTTTAAAACAGGGAGAACCCCCCCCCCAAACAAACAAGGAATCTGGTGGCAATTTTAAAGATTAAAATTTATTTATCTCATGAACTTTTGTGGGAGAAAATCCTACTTAATCAAACACTTGAAGATGGAGAAACTTACAGAATGGGAGGAAAATAAATACAGGGGAGTGTAAGTCACAGGATCACATCAGACTGTTACAGCAAAGCAAAAGCAGTTGTTAGGATTCAAACAGTGGAGAACAGCATATAGAGGGAGATGAGGTTAAATCACCTGTCATAACAAGAAAAAAAACCTGAGATCCCTATTTAATCCTAAGGCAACGGTGTCAAAGCCACATACAAATTCCAATTCTGTAGTTTTCAAAGAGAAACTGTAGAATTGGAATTCACTTGCATATTTGACACCACCAACTTAAGAGTTAAATAGGGATCTCCAGTTTTTTTCCTCATTACAACAGGCGACTTGACCTCATCTTCCTCTATATGCTGTTCTCCACTGTTTGAATCCTAACAACTGCTTTGGTTTGCTCTAAGTCTGACTTAGACTTCCCTGCATTTATTTTCCTCCCATTCATTGTACTTCTCCATCTTCAAGTGTCTGACAAAGTGGGATTTTCTCCCATGAAAGTTCATGCAATAAATAAATTTGCTAGTCTTTAAAAGTGCCACTAGACTCCTTGTTTGTTTTACTGAACTAGTTTAACACAGCTACCCCTTTGAAACTTAAGAGAGGAAGTGACTCGAGGGTGGCAAGGCAGAAACGCATTCTAAGAATGTAAAGCAGCGCAAGCAAAAGAGCAACCAACCCCAACACATGCTATAGAACATCACAAGAACTGGGAGTTAAGAGAAGATTAAGACTGGAGGAGTGCATAAGATAAGAGACCAGAAGAGTGGCATGAGAAGGTGATGTGAGCTCGTTTGGAGCAAGTGAGAAGAGGTTTAAAAAAAACTAAGGGAAAAGCAGGGATGAAACAACAAGAGTGATATGCTATAGGGGAAATGATTTAAATGATGGAGATGAACCAGGAGGAACATCTGAACCCAAAGATGATATCTGTGTGGTCTGGCCTTGGTAGCAAAATCAGAAGCTATGATTTGAGTGGTACTGGATTTAGAGACATTGAGCAAAGTGGACTCTTTCCCTAGAAGCCAAAAAGTGGCAAAGTTCCCATCGAAAACTTTCTTGACATTGTGATGGAGTGATAGATTAAACCAAAATAGAATTGTCACTTAAATAACATGAGCAAGTGTGCAGACAAGAAAGTTTCGTGCTTGCTGTGTGTTCACTTTCTTTTATTTTGACTTTCTTATAGAGAGAACTTCCGTTGATACAGCTGTTTCCACTGTATAGCTGGCACAGAAGAGCTTTCTTTGGCCAACTCATCAAACGCTTTCTATGTGTGTAATCAGCGGGGTTTCAGGCTGCTGAGAGCTGGGGAGGCCTTTGCAGGACTAGATGGAGTCTAATCAACTTTATGACAGAACAGGAAAGCGTAAAGAAAGTTCTTCCCCTTTAGTGAGCAAAATGAGACAAGGCTTCTCTTATTTAAGGTACAAAGCAAAGATCTCAAGTGTGCCTCTTTTTACCACAATCCAAGGTAAAGAGGAAAAATGGCCCAATGGCTAGGGCACAAGCCCAGTACTTGGGAGAGCTGAGTTCAAGTTCCTGCTTCACCACAGGCTTCATGTGAAACCTTCGGTAAGCCTTTCAGGGTCTGACTGAACTGCAGGCAGAAGTATGAATGGCAGCTTGCGTAGACATACCCAGACCTCCTGAACTTTTGCTAGCTTGCTAAAAAACAGGAGGCTTCATCACTAGTCACACAAAGAAGCAGGGAGTCCGGTTGTGCAGCCAGCGTACCAAACCTTGCACTGTGGCCTCCTCATTTCTGCTTTTAGCAAGCTACCTAGAATAAAGCTGACAAGGGCACACCCACTCGAGCTGCTGTCTGCTCCCACCCCTGAGCTACAACACAGATGTATCCTCCATATCTGTGGGCCTCAGCTTCCCACCTTCATTTTATAGATAACTCCCTAACTCCCAGGGATGTTACGATAATCAATATAATAACTGTAAGGCATTCAGATAGTCTCACAACTAGGACCATATAAATATCATAGATTGCTAAGGACACCTCAGGTCCAGCCCCTCTTAAGATTCTGACTCTTGTTGCTACAACTCATCACTTTTTCAAAGCACTGAGGAGATTAAATTATCTTCCCAGAGCTGGCCCAGTCCTACAAATCCATATGCTCAAGACGTTTCTTGCTGCAAGATCAATCCCCTTACAGATAAGGCTGACTGTATCTGGATTTGAGAAGTGGCTTCTATTGGGTTAAAAGAAAGTCAAGTCTGACACCTTTACTGAGACAATCAATCTTGTTCAGAAATTCTGGAGATTCTTGGGGACCCTAGGGCTATGGCCTGCAAGGTGACCAATCATAATGGGATAAGTCAAACAGGGAAACACTGGGTCTGCTGTTGGTGGAGTTAGTCACCACAGCCTTGAGGAGCACCGATGGCAGCATCCCTAAAGCAGAAGCTAGGCCTTTGCTGAAGAAGGCACTTTCCGACAGAGATAATTGTGCTGATTGCTGATCTAACTTTCCTGGTTTGGGGAAGTTTTTGGAAAGCAGCAGTAGACCTGGAGTCCTTAGATTTCCTGGATCCCTTTCAAAAAAATCTCGTCTTGGCCTCAGTGTGATAGGCAGATCGCTCTCATTTCATTTCAGTGCTGGACAAAGATGAGCTGATTCTTTCAGTTCAATTGCTCTGAGGAAAGCCGAGCTTGAACTGCAGGCCCTGGCAGATCGATGCCTAAATTTTTTCCCCCTCCCAGAGAGTATGTTGAGCAACTGTTCTACTCCACTTAATTAATATTAATGCTCCCAGCCCCACATGACAATCTTTATTCCAGCACCTGGATCCCTCATTTCCAGTGTCACACCAGTGTCAAAGCCATGGCATCCCTCTGCCACAGAGGCTATGGTTGTGGGCCAAGATAATTGAAGGGATCTACGTAATTCAAACTAAAACTCATCAGCCTCTGGTCATAGGGTTAAACAAATCCCTTTCCTCCCCAACTATCATTTTAGTAGCATCATCAACTTTACCCATGAAGTAAGCCACCACAGCATCTACAGGGGTTCATCTTGAGAGGTCTTTAGGGCCTGGCTTGATAAAGCCCTGGCTGGGGTGTTGGTTCTGCTTTGAGCAGAGGGTTGGACTAGATACTGCCTGAGGCCCCTTCCAACCCTAATCTTCTGACTATAAAGCAAAAGGCCTAATTTAATTGATAGCTCCAGGAAGCATGGTCTAGTGAACAGGGCAGAGATGTGGGAGTCCAGAAACCTAAACTGGCAGTTCCCAACCTTCTCCTTTCTGCAGACCACTACATCGGCATCAAACGCTTTTGCAGACCACCATGTACACAAGCCATCCTAAACAATTTTTAACAGAGCCCGTGGCTGACGGGAGTCAAACATGTGTCAAGGGGTACTAAACCACAGCTATTTCCAATAATTTATTATGTTCACCCACAAACATATTGCACTCACCACAATACATTACCTGCAGTAATTGTTTTCTTCCCCCCCTCCCCCGGACCACCTGTCGTACCCTCATGGATCACAAGTGGGGAACCACTGATTGATATTATGGTTTTGCCTCTATTACTCAGGTCATGTCTCATCAATCAGCTTCTACCCCACCTGTTAAAAAAGTTGGGAATGTAATGTCTTCAAATCTGCAGGTGAAGAGTGTTAAGTGTTATTTTTATTTGCATTAGCTCAGATAATGAAGAAGACCTGGAGAAGAAGGGGCTAACTAGCATTTGTCGGAACTCCCTGAACTCCAGATCAGTTCCCCATTTATCTCATCTCACATGAAGATGAGAGATATGCGACCTCACTTGTGCTAAGCAGTTGCAGCAATACTTTACTGAAGCTTGGAATAAATTATCTGGAAGAGCTAATCAATAAATCCATAAAACGTCTTCTATCTACTGAGCCAGAGGACATTATTTTGATAAAGGGAATTTTTAAGTGAGCAAGTCTACGGATGATATCAGACAACAGTGCTTATCTGTACACTCCCCCACCCCGGGTGCCATTTGAAGAAAAGCACTCCAACTGCAGCCTGGACTAGCGTGCAGACAGGCTGCAGACTATACCTCTGAACCAACGGCAGCGGGAGGAAATTGAGGGTAGATGTCATATCCAGTCCACAGTCTAACATGATGGTGGTAGATTTGAACTTGAGCACGTTGCATGGCAAGGTTGGATGCCCCGACAAGCAGTACTGAAAGAAGAAAACTAGAATCAGTAAAGTATCAATAAAGGAAAAGCTGAAAAGTTCACAAATTGTCATTTATTATTTAAAAAATTACAGCTGCCAAAGGGGCATGAAGTCCTGCAAAAAGCTGCACAATCATTGCCTGAATGAGCAGCATCTCTCAGGGTAGCGCCTGCTTCTGAACAAAGACAGGAGAGATGTACATTAGAAGTTACACCTACCAGTATATAAATAAACTCTTCTATAGTGAAGAATCCAAAATGTTTTGCAGATTTAACAAGCCAAGATACAAGTTACATATTAGATCAGTGGTTTTCAAACTTTTATTCTCAGGACCCAGTTTAAAAAAAAAATCATTTATGTCCACGGCCGAACAATTACATCTCTGAGCAATGCATTTCAGTCTTTTGGTGGCAGAAGCAGGGGGCACCATGACCCAGTACACGAGAGTCTGAGCCCAGTACTGGGTCCCAACCCACAATTTGAAACCCACTGTATTACAGAGATCACTTCAGGCACAACTGAGGAGCAGGCACCTCTGATACAGAAAATGGCAAATGCTTGAAAATACATAGCAACTCTGTGGAATGGTACAAGACGCAGAGTGAAGAACAGCGCCCGGGATTGAAAACAGAAGAATAATTTAATTGCTCAACGTACAACACAGCCAGGACATGAGAGCATCCACTCTCCTACTCGGGATCTGTAATGACCTCATGTGGCCAAGATTTTGGTTTTACGTCTCCAGCAGAGCACTTCTGGCAGCATAACATCTCTCTTTAACACTATTTAATAGGACCTTAGTCACGTCATATATTCAAAGCTCTTCAGACGTCTAAAAAATTAAAGCGATTAAGAACTGAAAGGTAAAATTTTTTTAAATTATTTATTTAATTTTACTCTGTTTAAATTCATTTAAGGCAGATTAGATAACTTCTTTGCTTAGCTCTGATCCCACATTTTGGCACAGGACTGCAGCATTTGAGTTAAAACTCTAGAAAAGAATATTTACATCCTCACTTAAAGAAGTTTTTTTCAATTACCTTTGAAAAAAATCACAAAGGCATTTCCTTATTAGATTTGTAATTGCTCACATTTTAATTTTAAATCACAAAATCTACATTCCTCAACAGCATCCCCATTAAACTCTAGCTTCCACTGGCACAGCTTTAAGAGTATCCTTGCAATTTTGGAACCTAAAGTATATGAGTAGTGTCTATTAAGTCAATGGAGCTAAACCTGGGTGTACAATTAAGCTTATACACAAGACTTTGAAAGACTGAAATCATGTGTAACTTGCCACAAATTCAGCAAGTCATAGGAGATGCAGGAAAGCAGACAAGACAATTTGCTGTAGACACTAATTAAACAAAGTTACTCAAAAAATTCCAGCAATTAAGTGGATATACAACCTGCATTATTTAATACTCTTGTTATCTATAACAGGGTTATGTGCCTGAAATCTCTTAGCTTCACAGAAGTTCCAACCTTTATTTTTAAGTTTACAACGGATTCTGTGTCCTGTATGACTTTAAAATAACTTCAGGAGCACTGTATTTGAATTCCAAAGGGTATTCATACAAGATTTTAACAAATGTTATTGTTTAAAACTCATTAAAAACAGACCTGCCACTTACCCCAAATACAGTGTATTAGGGGCTGTCCCAAGGTGGGCCCAATTCACCATGAAGTTTTTAATACTATTTAGCTTTTCTTCCATTTGCTAAAAATACAATTACAGGCACTCATCCAGCACTCTTGGTGTTTGTCCCATTAATTAAAGTCATAACACAAGAACCAAGGTTTGTCCATAAATATTTCTGCCTCAGCCCTTGACCTCAACAGCCTTAGAGGAGAAAGACAGGCTTTGACAAGCAGGTGGAAAGTGAACCTACATGGCTCTGGTGGATCAAGTCAAGGAGTGAGCTCCAAACCCAAGAACTCCTCACTGAGATTGCTCCGTTATCTCATTTGTGGTGAGAAATTGTCAGTAGGAAGGCGTCTGCTAACTTCACCTGGAGCAGCGCTGTGTGGGAGAGAGGCAATTCTCAGCTAACAAGGCTCCCAACCATTCAGGGATTTAGCGGTTAAAACCCAACACTAAGTTCTACCCAGATTCTAGTGCAGATTGCGCAGCACTGTCTAGTGTTACGGTTATTGGCTGTACATAGATGATGGAATTTGTTGCTGGATTTGCCTTTCTAATTTGCGGGAGCAGCAGAAGCCTGAATGAAAGCTCATTAAAATCAATGACCATCTTTCCACTGTCTTCACTGGATTTTAGAGTATGTGCCACTGCCTGGGATGGGGTCTACTTTTGGAGGGCAGGGGAGGGGGTTGGGGTGACGTGTCTTGTGCTTCCAAATTATAAACAAGTAAAAGGCAATCAGGATAAAATCGCCAAAAAAAGTCCTAGAAAAACTCAAGAAAGAGAGGCAGGGCATTAAGCCACTGTCCCACTACCACTTGGTCTCAAAATATTTTATACAGATTTCTGGCCTATTTGCATTCCCTCGCCCCCAGTGCAGGCAGGGGTTGAAGGAAGGGGGAATGCATCAGAACGGCGTTCCAGGGCCCATTATTTTTAGGAGCCCAGCATTCTGGAGCCCCTAAAAATAGAAAGCTGAACCAGAACGCTGCTTTCCGGCAGGGCAGGGAGAGTGGGGACACTTGTCAGCTGGCCCAGCTCCCCTGCACATGTGCAGGGCAAGCTATAGACAAAAACCTCTAAGTGCAGCACAAGCTGGGGTATGGTGGGGCTTAGGGGCAATTCTCCCCCACCCCGGCGCATTGCCCTTCCCTGATCATGGGGCACCCACGCCTTGTTCCCAGCCCACCAGGGGCCCTCTCGCTTGATGGCCGGGGCCCTGGGCTTGCCCCTCCACCTCACCTCTCTCAACACTGGAGCAGGATGCCCCATGGCGCAGCAGGCTCTGGCCGCAGGCTTGTCCCAGTCGGCCTTTGGGCCCCAGGTTTTGCTGCTGCTCACGGCCTCACAACAGCCCATCTACCTGCCCTCCGCTGCGCTGGGGGTGGCCCCAATCCTGCGACCCTGGTGTGGACAGAGCCTCATACCTGCTGGGGCCCCACAAGGTCAGCAGTAAGTCTGGTATGGAGCAGCTACTGGGAGCAGGGTGTGGATTTAAGGGGTGGATATTGGGGGCTGGGGAATATTGGGGACAGGGAAATGGATATTGAGGGCTGGGTATGGATTTTGGGGTGGGTAGTGGGGGCTGGGGGATTATTGGGGAAAGGGGAGTGGATACTGGGGGCTCAGGTTGGGTACTGAGGGCCGGGCGTGGATTTTGGGGTGGGTATTGGGGGCTGGGGAACTACTGAGGATGTGGAGGTTAAAGTTAAGCATAACACCCCTGAATGCAGTTCCAGAGCCCACAAATTTGAGGGGCCAGCATTCCAGGGCCCCTAAAAATAGAAATATCAAATGGAACACACGTTCTGCCCTGTCC
The DNA here is from genome assembly GCA_007922195.1 of Podocnemis expansa. Lineage (NCBI taxonomy): Eukaryota > Metazoa > Chordata > Testudines > Podocnemididae > Podocnemis > Podocnemis expansa. Next base: position 2,784,163 of record ML682105.1, read on the forward strand.
TAGCTGTTGGCAAGTCCTATGCCCCACCGCTGTCAATTGCAATACTTACTGTGTTATGCAGTTTGCTAGTTTGTGACAATAATTGATATAGACATAAACACCATATAAAACTATAAATATTTGTATGGAGCGATAATGTGGTGCTCGGAAGTGGTCACAGATGCCTATCTGGACTGGGGCTCACACATGCATGAAGGGGACCCACCAATTTGGAGGGTTCCGGGGCCTGCTAAATTACACTTTAACCCCTGAAGGCATGCTATAATGTTTCTCAGCGCAAAACTGTTCTTACAGCACAGTACATGCTGTTCACTAAACTAAGTTAAATGAAAAGCACTATGTAGACACAGACTAATGATTTCTGTTCACTTTCCAAAGACAGACCTGGATTTCAGAGACCTAGACCTCACTCCTGAAAACACTGACAAATGCTTAACTTTATTCAATGGGACCACTTGTGTAAAGCACACAGAATTACAGAAGGGTATGGCTGCAGGGGACCACAAGAAGTCATTAAGTCCAGACCTCAGGCAGGACCAACGCTTTTTTTTTTTTTGATGGTATACATGGGCATGGCACACTGGCACCTTTTTTTTTTTTTTTCCAGCAATGCCCCACTCCTGTCCCCTGCCAGGCCCACAGCTGGGAGGGTCAGTACATTAAAGGAGTCATCAATAGAGAAGTGGTGAGGGAGCACAGGAAGAAGATGGAGTCCCAGCGCCAGTGCCCTGAGTGTCTGGGGCAGCCCCTACGTCTCCCAGCCCCGTCCCAGGCCAGAGATCTGGGGCACGGCCGTGGTGCCTGCCTCTCCCAGCTGTGGTAGCACTGCAGCTCCCAGCCCAGTCCCGGGCAGGGAATTCAGGCCAGGCCTCCTGTGGCAGTGTCAGCCTCTCTCGGCCCTGGCAGGTGGCAGCAGGAACCCAAGGCTGGATCGGGCCCCAGCAGAGAATCAAGCCTGTGCCCAGGCCCCGGATCTTTCTCCGAGCAGCAACACTCCTGCACAGACCTCCACTCAGAAGGCTCACAAACTAAGGTTCCCCAAATTAGGGGTCACAAATCCTGGATAAGCAACTCAGCTTTCAGGCCAGGTGCTGCAACGCTGAATTGTCAAAGCACGCCCCTCCCCGCGCCATACACAGGGAAGGGACTCTTCGCAATGCCCATTCAGAGATAGGGTCTTTCTCTACCACAAAAAACAAGCAAGGAGTCTTGTGGCACTTAAAGACTCAAATTTATTTATTGTATGAGCTTTCAGGGGAGAAAAATCCTACTTCCGACACTTTGAGGTCTTTTAAGTGCCACAGGACTCCTTGTTTGTTTGCCTGAATGAGACTAACGTGGCTGCCCTTCTGGAACATAGAAAACAAGGAGAGCCCTGTGGCACCTTAAATACAGAAATATTTCATTGTTTTTGCTGTACGCTGACTAACAGGGGTACCTCTTTGGAAATCTTCTCTACCACCTCAGGTTTCCACAGGGAGCCTCTGGCCACCCCCAGAACGGAGAACCTGGGCTCCTCTTCTGCAGCTGGACGTGACTAGGGTTACCAGAAGTCAGTCAAAAGGAGGACATGTCCTCCTTTTCACCTTCACGTCCTCTTTCCAGCAGGCATTTTAAAACTATCTGCTTTTGCCTGGCTTTTTCCCTCCTCAGGTTAAGTATGCTGGACCGCCCTGGAACACCCTATTTTTAGGGGAAGCGTTCCAGGGCCTCCTAAGGACAGAAAAATATTACATTAATACCACATTTTCTCCACGTGTCCTCCTCTTTGTACCTCCCTGCCCTCCTTTGCGTTGTTGACTAATGGGGTACCTCTTTGGAAATCTTTCTACCACCGCAGCCACCCCAGGTTTCCACAGGGAGCCTCTGGCCACCCTTAGGATGGAGAACCCGGGCTCCTCTCCTACCGCTGGACATGGCGAGGGCTACCAGATGTCAGTCAAAAACAGGACATGTCATCCTTTTTCCCTTCACGTCCTCTCTCCAGCCGGCATTTTACAAACACATGCTTTTGCCTGGCTTTTTGCCTACTGGGGTTAAGTATGCTGGACCGCCCCGGAATACCCTAATTTTAGGGGGAAGCGTTCCAGCCCCCCCCAAACAGCAGAATAGCACATTAATACCCCATTTCCTCCACACGTCCTCCTTTCTGGACTCCCCTGGCCTGCTTCGCTTTGGCATCTGCTAACCCTAGGCACAGCAGCCTCCCCGCCTGCTGCAGGGCCTGGCTCCTGGGCGACCTCCCCCGTCACCACCACACATGGTGCCTCAGTTTCCCCACCTGAGGGGAGCGCGCCCCCACTCCAGCAAGGCGCAGGTTTAAACCCCTGCCACAGGTCGCCATGGCAACCTGCACCCCCAGGACGCCCCCTCCCCACAGCAGAGGGCGGGGAGAACCACTCCGCCCAGCCCCACAGCCACACTCACCAGCTTCATCCTTCCCCCGGCTCTATATACCGCCGCCACGCCCCGCTTCCGGTTCCGCCCCCGCGCGGAGCACGACGGGACTCGTAGTCCCGCTTTATCCCCGCCTCCGCTCGCCCGCGATGAGGTCATGCCCGGCCGGCATGCTGGGAGTCGTAGTCCGCTCCTCTCCCCCGCCCCGCTCCCCATTGGCGGGCGGTCCCCGCGGGGCATGCCGGGAGGCGTAGTCCGCCTTCCGCCGCGCTGCCCGCCGCCCCGGGGGAGGGGGGACTACGAGTCCCAGGGTGCCCCGCGGCGGCGGGCGGGCGCTGGGATGTTGATACCAACATGGCGCTGGCCAGATAGACAAAGACGGTCCGTCTGGCGTGACTGAGCCGCGGGTGCGGGCGGCGGGGGGGAGGGGGGCCGATCTCCCCGGGGGGGATTTGGAGGCCGAGGGGTTCGCAGCCCCCCACTGCTCCCCTCCCGCTGCGCCCCGTCTTCCCTCGCCCCGGAGCGGCCCCCGGCGGCGCTGCATGGGGGGGGCGGGATCGGGACCCAGAGGTGAGTGTCGCCGGGGGGGGGCCCCTTGCCCTGGGCTGGGTGGGAAAGGGGCGCGAGGTGGATTTGGGGGTGTGGGGGGTCCCCTTTTTCTGCTGGGGCACAGGTTGGGGTGCGTTGGGGCCTGGGGGTCCCTTGCTCTGTGCTGGGTGGGGAGGGGGCACCCCGAGGCGTGAGCTGGGGGGGCATTTGGGGGGCCCCTTGCCCTGGGCTGGGTGGGAAAGAGGCGATCCTGGGGCACAAGGTGCATTTGGGGGTGGGAGGTCTTGTCCTCTGCCTGGGGGGCATCCCTGGGGCACAGGTTGGGGGTGCATTTGGGGGGTCCCCTTGTCCTCTGCTGGGTGCATTTGGGGGTCCCCTTGTCCTCTGCTGGGGGGTGCATCCCTGGGGCACAGGTTGGGGGTGCATTTGGGGGTCCCCTTGTCCTCTGCTGGGTGCATTTGGGGGGTCCCCTTGTTCTCTGCTGGGGGGTGCATCCCTGGGGCACAGGTTGGGGGTGCATTTGGGGTGGGGGGGTTCACTTGCACAGTGCTGGGTGGGAGAGAGGGCACCCCTGGGGCACAAGGTGGATTTGGGGGTGTGGGGGGTCTCCATGTTCTCTGTCTGGGGGCTTCCCTGGGGCAGAGGCTGGGGGTGCATTTGGGAGCGTGAGGGTCCCCTTGTCCTGTGCTGGGTGCAAAAACAGCATCCTTGGGGCACAGGGTGCATCTGGGTGTGTGGGGATCCCCTTGCCCTGTGCTGGGGGGAGGCAGCACCTGTGGGGCACAGGCCGGGGGGTTCATTTGGGAGTGTGGGAGTTTTCTTCTCCTGTGCTAGGTGGAAAAAGAGCATCCCTGGGGCACAAGCTGCATTTGAAGGTGTGGGGGGTGCCCTTGAGCTGTGCTGGTTGGGAGAGAGGGCACCCTGGGGCACAGGCTGGGGGTGCATTTGGGGGGTGTGTGGGGTCCCCTTGCCCTGTGCTGGGCAGGAGAGGGGCATCCTTGGGACGCAAGGTGCATCTGGAGGTGTGAAGGGGGGTCTTCTTGCCTTGTGGAGGGGAGGGTCCCGCCAGCCTTGCTGCATTTGGCTGGGTGAGTTTAATGCCAGGGACCTGGGTGGCTCCTTGTATCCTCGAGGTGGAGGCAGGGAGGCATCCCCTAATCCCGCTGGTGTTTTTAAGTCCTGTGGTCTTGGGGAGGGAGGGAGGCTGCCTCCTTTCTTGGGTTTGCCAGCTGGGGGGTGAGAGTCGTGGGCGGGGAGGCAGAGGAATCCCTTTAGGTTGGGGTGGGTTTTGCAGGGGAGTTTGGCACTGGGATGGGGATGGTGGGAGGCTGGAAGCACACCACTGTGGGTGCAGTTGGGTCTGGAGAAAGGGGACTTGCGCCAGGGTCCGGTAGGCTTAGGGAGTCTGAGATTTGGGTGGCCACTTGCACTGCCTGAAATCGGAAGTGGGGGGTGAGGGCAGGGACAGCTGGACGGGCTGAGGTGCCCTGGGATGTTTGGTTGGCTGTCGTCGTTTCGCAGAGCTGTTGGACGTAGGGCTGGGGAGGGGGAATTAGGGAAGAAGTGGAGCACCTTTTCCAGTATTAGAAGACTACACTAATGGGCACACTATTAAAATCTAGTTTACGTTCCTGAGACACAGATGAGTGTGGCATGAATTAAGGTGAAAGAATGAGAGACTGGTTAGTGTTTCTGGCTGCTGGGGAATTCTGCACTGGCCTACTGGGAGCAGTCTGGGGAAGGTACCTTTGAAGCAAATAACATTTGTGCCTGTGAGATTACTTAGGAGAGGGAGGGTCCTTTTTAAGAGATGATGTTCTTTCTTTTTAAAAGGTAGGCTGGTGCGGGTGGGTATGGGGAGATGGTCCAGTGGTTTTATAGGCATATGCCCAAGACACTAGTGAGAGCTTGCTACCGAAACAAATCTTGATACAGAGAAGAGAGCATGAAGAGGAAGGTGAAAACGGTAAGGGGATGTTATAACAGATGTGTTTAATGCTGGAGGGCAGGGGGAACATAGGAAGGTGGCTGGCTCATTGAATGCATAGGAGATGAGCATGAGTGAGGGTGTTTGCTCCGATTTTGCTTTTAAGCAGGGTTTGGGGAGAGTGCAGAGTGTTAAAATTGCTTTTATATTTGTATCTGGGACGTTCTCTTGAATGCCAGCGTGTGGCCCCAAAACTACCTGAAAAAGCAGGAGACTGGAGAAGGCAGCAGGGAATTCTGCTAGGCTGTTGTGATCTGTCTTTATGTTTTGCTTTGTTGCTGTGGAGTTAAAAAAGAGAAAAATGGGCAGGATGGTTTTCTTTGACATGCACGTATGCATACAGCAAGATGAGCTGAGTTTGGCTCTTCTTCCTCAGTTTTGGTGGTGAGTTTTGGTGTTTGGGAAAGGGCAGTTTTAAAAAAGTACTTTGAAATGTTAGTGCAGGATACTCCTTTGACGACAATCTTTACGTTAGCTTTGAAAATCATCTTTGATCATGTGTGTTCGTGCCCTCAAATAGGGGAAGGAAAGGATGCCTTCTGGGGGGAAGAAGAGGAAGTACACTGAGTGTTGCCACTTCCTTGTCAGTGAAGTCGTATGTACTTAGTTTGTTATGGACTTCCAGTGACCCTGGTAGCACAGAGGGGAGGTAGCGCCAAGTGGTAAATGCATATGTGCTAAAAGTGGAGGATTTTAACTTTTAGTTGTGAGGAAAGTGTTAAAGTGATCTCCTTTGGCACTGATTTGGGACCAGCTAATCTGCTAGCACTCCGGCTGTGCCCCCGAGTCAAAAATCAGAGGGGGTTAGACAGAAGAGGCTGAACTGATTGAAGGGGATGAAATTTGCTTGAACATTGCTACCCAAAATAAAGTTATGTTGCATAAACGTCTTGTGCTAGGCAGTCAGCTCATTTTGCAAAGCCCTGGAGCGCCTGCCCGGATCCTGTGATATGACTAGCTCATTTCTGCAGGGCTCATCAGGTGCAGGAGCTTCTCTCCGCTTCCTTCCTGGGATGGTGCAGCTGGCATCTTATTTCCTCCATGGATGAGAGAGGAGGAGTTCTGTGCAGTTTTTTTCCTCTGAGATGATTGCATTTTCTTTGGCCTCGCTGTTCCCTGCCTCATTAGTGGGAACTGCATCTATATTTGTTTACCACTATGCCATGGGAATGTCTGGAGGAGTGGGTGTATATGAATTCAACACACTGGCATGTTTTTTCTTCCATTGTGATCATGCTAGGGCCCCAATCTGCAACAGCAGGCAATAAACTTCATTTATTTGTGTTTCTTGACACTCCCTTTCTGCCGGCTTATCTGTTTCTGATCCAGATGCCTAAGGAAGGGGTTGGGGGACAGGCAGCATGTTGCATTTGCTCGGCTGAAACTTAGCTAGGTTCAGACATGCTTTGTCTTTTCAGTTGTGAAAATTATTTGCCTTCTATGTCTGTCCTAGGAGTGCTGGAATCTCAGAGGTGGCGAGGTCTATCTAGTCCTGGAAACTGTTGTGCTTGCCTTTGGGAGCAACTGTCCATTTTCTCTGACACACAGATTTTTTATCTTTAATTCCATACGTCGGGCACAGCCTTTTTGTCAGGCTGACAGAATTGTGTAGTGGGCCAAACAGGGAACTTACTTTTTACACAGCTGTGTCTCTTCCTGCCATTCTGCTAGCTCACAGCAGCATCAGCGTCTTCACCAGTGTGTCTTCTGACTCTGTTCAGAGCAGATCTCTATGATGCTAGTACGCAAACTACCAATTGCTTTATGGATGAAGCTGCAAAGTTGCTGGAAGAATGGTGGAAGAATTTCAAAAAATCCTTTGTAGATCAGGCCGCCTTCTCTGACAGGTACTTAATGTACAGTCTTGGGCAAGTCACTTCCATCCATTGGACCCTTCTAAAGTATCTATTGCTGTATTAACTATAATTTTCGGCTAGGGGCCGACCAGGAATGAGTTTCTCTCTCTTGTTTCCCTATCTGTAAAATCGGAATTCTTACTAGACTTTTTTAGAAGGGTGTTGTGAGTAAATGTCTGGCTGGTGCTTTGAAAATGCAATTAGTGTTTTATGAAGTATTGTTTTGTAGAGATAAGTAGCATGTCCATAAATGTTTGAAGGAACTTAGAGATCATTTGCCTCCAGATCAGGAACCAGGAAAGCACTGGGGCTTTGTTTTTCTTTACCTTGAATAAACATCTTCTACTCCTTCCATTCCACTTTTGAAGCGGATCTGCTTCCATGCAGTTTGGGCCTTCAGTGCATGATTCTGGAGTCTTTTTCCAGAGTCCAGACAGGAGAAAATGAGTGAGATTTTGGAAGAATATACACCTTATCATATATAACCTTTCTTTCATACACCAGTATTTCTGATTAGACCTACACCATCAAAGAGGCAAGTAATAGTGATGTGTATGGGATGCCAGTGAGTCTGAATTTAAACCAAGCATTTTGTCACACATACAATGGTACTGGGGCACAGAGATGCTGTACTTCGCTGGGCTGAGAGGGTTCTGATTACAGGATCAGGATTTACCAAGAGTATGTTCTTCACCTTCTGCAAAGTTTAGGATTCGAAGTCAAGCATTTTAAGAGATGCTGTCAGCTTAAAAACCCTATTACAAAGGAGTACATGCCTTTAACCTTCTTGTCGATAAGTTTATTCTGCATTTTGCTGGATGCTCTGAAATCAGTTTCTAAAAGGGTAGCCATGTTAGTCTAGTTCAGCAAAACAAGAAGTCCTGTGGCACTTTTAAAGACTAAAGCTCATGCGATAAATACATTTTTGTTTTTTAAAAGTGCTACAGGACTCTGTTTTTTGGTTGGTTGGTTGGTTTTTTTAAATCGAAGTCCGTTTCACTTTACATTGATTTTTATTGGGCTTCACCCATGCACTGCAGTTTACTCTGCAGCTTTTCAAGACTGGGCTGTCATGTAGACCTGTGCAGACAATATTATCTTTTTCTTGTATCTTGTATATTACTAACTATGTAAAATAATATTAGTGGCTTAGTAATACTGAAAAAGTATCCAGTGCCTTGGATCTGATCCTTCTTTTTTAAAATGTGACACTTGTGTCATAATCTTGGATGATATTTTATAAGGTGATGTGGAGGAGGTATTTGCTTAATGAGTTCTCTAAAGTTGTTCGGTAATCCAATATGTATAATAGGAATCTAGAAACTGACTTACTATTCTTAATATTGTAGTTTGGTAGTACCTGGAAATCCCTGTTGAGATCCATCCCTGTTTTGCTGCATATGTACATAGCGGGAGATAATCTTGCTCCTATGAACATAGAAGGCCTTGATTCTGTAAACACATATGGAGATTTTTAACTTTATTAATTCAGGTAACCCACTAATGTGTTTAAAGTTTAGTACATGTACAAGGCAGGGGTGGACAAAATTGGCTCACAGTTAGGCACCAGCAATATTACTTTTGGTCGCCAGAGGGTGCTCTTCCATTACATTTCTGCGGTAGAGCTAGGTGGCAGGCTACTGAAACTAGTCAAACAGATTTGTTGAGGCCTGGTATAAGGTTTGTAGTTTTGGGGTCCAAATAGACAACATTGATGGAGTGCGAAAAGGAAACGTTCCCATTTTACAGCTGGTGAGCTGTGAGGCCTAGGGAGAGTGACTTGACCCAAGGTCAGACTTGAAATTAGTAGCAGAACTGGGAATTGAACCCTGAGCTCCAGAGTCCCATTACGCTGCTTTAATCGCCAAACTCTTTTTGCTCACTGGGTTACTTGACTGGCTGCCAAATTTAAACGAATGCCTGCAGATTCTTTTACTTAACCTTTCTTTCAAACTTTCTCACCCCACGGCCTCAGTTACTTTTATTTTTCAGTTGAGTATTGGAAATAATAGATTGGGAAGTGTTGCCTAAACAGAACTTCCCTGACCTGCTACTAACCTGATGGTCTCTAGCAAATGAAATGTTTTCATTTAAATGAAATATTGAGACTTTTGGAGCAAAGACAGTTGCAGACTGTGGTCTTTGTTGCAGGTTAGCACATAACATGTTCTCAGACAAAGACAGTCATGTGGTCTACAACAACAACAAATAATGGAAAATCAGTTCTCTAGTATCTGGGCAACTGAAAATTTCATCTTGTAACTGTGAAAGACACATTTATTTTTATGTTGTGCCTGCTAAAAAAACCCAGACTTGCCAGGGAGATATACTAGGTTGAAAATCTGTTCTCTCTAGAACCTAATCTTGTTTGGTTTTTCATTTACACGGGGTTAATTTGTGGCCAGAAATTGTTGTTTAGAAGCCTTTAATGCACCTAGCCTTAACCTGAGCATGTGCTGAAATACCTCTTGTTTATAGTGCTATTTGAAACTCAAATTTCAATCATGCGTTGGCCAAAATCCCATAGTTAATGCAGACATACTTCATAATGCACTACTGAGCCAAGTGCTTGCTCATTTCACAGTTAGGAAATTCTTCTATAAGTATTGCATCATGAAGCCTAACCTAATCAGAATGATCAATCTATGGCCTTCACATGTAGGCAGCATTGATATTGCATGGCTCTTACATTTCATATCTGATTCATAATGCTGAGACACTGTCCTCCTTATTAACCATGCCAAGAGACAGCAATACTCTGCACTTTAGCTGTGGCTCTTGTAGTACTTTAGAGTGAAGCACCTTGCTGGCAGAGAAACTGAGGCTGAGGCGCTTGCCCAGGCTCTCTCACTGAGTCACTAGCAGTTAGAAATACAAGTCCCTATGCTCCTGACCCATGTTTAATTTGCATATGTGATCCGTCAAGATGTTTTTTATTTTAAAATGTGTAAGGAATTTATCATCTGATCTTTTATGACACTGAACACCTGCTGCTGCTGTTGACATCAGTGGCTTGGTGTTTTTCAGTCGCATTGCTCTTGTTTAAGTTACTCTTTTCAGGTCTGTCAAAATTCTCCCTTTCCCACTATGTCAAGACCACCATCCGTGTAACTTCTGAGATGACCACTCACGGCCGCGTTCCCTGTTCCTGTAACTCCCTCTTCCTACTGATTTCCTATGGTTTTACCTGTGCCAGGTTCTGAATCAACTCCAGGAGTGTGCTTGTGTGCGTTGCTGTGTGTTTTATTTCAGCATCTTATTCCATTATTTGTGTATAATGCAAATATTCTAAGCTTGAACAATTAGTTGTTTGGTTTTTTTCAGAATTAAAAGCCAATCTATGGCTGATTATTTTACTTAAGTACGTTCACTGTGCAGATTTCCCCCACCCCTGGTTTTAATCAAGGCTACACAGTAAAGATAAACTTAAAGTGGAGGGCCCTTAATATGCAGCACCATTGCAGCACAGTGCTTTTGGCTTACTGTGTTCTGATTCATCTTGCAGCAAAAAGTATGTGGAAGGTCAGTTACTTAAACATTTCTCTTATACAATTTTTGTTAGTATGTTTACTTTCTTGATTTATGTTTGGTCTGTTATAGTGATTAGACTGTAATTTATTTGTAAGAAGCTTAAGCCATATATCCAATATGATTTAGATCAGGCCTCAAGAAATATGTTTCTGGTGACCAGTTTTAGTAGCATTTTACTTAGCTCCACTGCAAAAATGTAATGGAGGAGTGCCTTCTGGTACCAAAAAGTAAAATTGCTGGCACCTAGATGTGAGCCAGTTTTGTCCACCCCTGATTTAGATTTATGCCAGTAAGACTGAGTTTTTGTTGTAGAGTTGACCACACACCTACCTATGTGCATATGTGTGTGCTTGTTGAAGAATCCTTCCTCCCACGTGCTGCTCACTTGTGGATGGAGTATTGTTGTCAGACCTATTAAAAAAAATCCTAACATGTTGCCATCTGCAGCTACAGAGACTTTTATTTATAGTATATCTTAATGCATGAAGGTGGCGAGGAATAGCTGAGGCATGAACTGTATATGAAGCCCAACAGTGCTGTGGAGGGGGCAGTGAAAGTGGCAACTGGCCAAGGAAATGCATGCAGCTAAACCCAAGTACACAAGATAAATCCATTATGCTTGGCCATGAACATGCAGTGCCTGAATCACCCTTGCTCTGAATCCCTAGAGTTGGTTAAAGGTCACTTACTATTAATTCAGTAGGAAAACTGCCTTGTTTTTTCCTTTAAAAAAAAAAAAGTGATTAGTAACTTCAGTGAATTCTTATTTGCATCCTCAAATAAAACTATTGCTCTTGAAATGCAGCAGGAGTACTGTTCTGAGGCTTTAAAAATAATCTTGCTGAACAGCTAATTTTGTTGCTTTGAAGTGCCTGTGTTCTGTAAATTAGGAATTGAACGTGGCTACTTTGTGCATTTTGAGCTGTCTGGTGGTTCTGAAGCAAGCGTTTGACCAGTGGTCCTGTGATCCCAATGCAAGCAGAGGGATCTGTCCCTGCTAGGAATATTTATTGTTCTTTGCAGGGTAGTATCTCTGAGATGTAGCTTCTGTGATTACAGCTTCCATCTTTTGCTAGTAATATGTGTTTAGCTTTAATGGCTGGTGTTTACAGTGGCCTTCACAGCTTGCAGTAGCTCTGACATATAAACAATTGAAGAAGAAAGTCGTACCTAGTGGTAAGGACCTGACTTCTCTTCGTAGCTGTGCCACAGGCTTGCTTTGTGACCTGGGGCAAATCACGTAATCTTTTTTGTGTCCCCATCTGTAAAATGAAGATAATTCTTCTCATGGCTTTGGAATGCTTCACGTCTGTCAAGTGCTGTGAAATACTGGATAGACAGGATGTTAGAGGTCCATGCTAATCTTGTAATTTTAAACAAAACTGAAATATCTGGAGGCTGGGGAGATAAATGACATGACATTATTTACATAGTACAAGAGCTAGTTACTTAAGCTAATTTGATTTTTATGCCCCAGATGAGGAAATCAGATCAACACAATTTTTTAATCAGGCAGCAGTTTTTAAGCGCTGTAAAGCATGGGGCCGTGTGGCCCCCAGACTTCGCAGGCAACAGTTATTCACCATATTCATTGTATGCTGTTAGCACAGTGGTTTATTTAGCTTGTTAGACAGGCGGCTTTTCTAGTGGTCTGAGCACAAAGATCATGCCTTATCCTTCCACTCCATTGCAAAGTTCAAGAGTATCTTTAATGACAAGACAGCAGGACATCAGTTTATGTCCAACAAATGTCTGCTTCAGTAATGCTGTGCTTCTGATTTTTTGGGTTTAATAGTAACCTCCCACCATCATCTCCCTTCCCTTGCACTAGAACAGATGTCTTCCTTTCCTTTCAAAGTACCATCAAGCAATTCTTCAGGTTTTTAAGGGTCTTATAACGATCCCAGCTGAACTTGCTATGAAAATTAGGAAGGCAAGATTTATATACAAGTTTCTTCATTATGCATCCGGAGTTCACAGTTACACTAGTTCGCCCTGCCTAGGAAAACTTATCTACATTTGAAACTCTTCTAGCTGCTCATGCTTTATGTCATGTATTCCTCTTAGTAAGAAGAATGGTCCAGGCTATTTGGGCTGTAATGTCTCAAAGTGTCCAAAAAAGCTTTCTGTTTTGTTATATGTCTCCTGCCAGATTGGTTTCTTGTTCTGTGGGGTAATGCAATCTAATCTTTACAAGTAGCTGCTTTTGAAGAGGCTCATGAATTATCTCTTGGATCATTTTGTGGATATAATTCTGATAAATACTGGTGTCACTCCCTGGTCACACTCAAATAAATTCTGTTTTATTCATAGTAATGCACATCTGTGCCAGCAAATATGAGAATTCAGACTTTGCAATGAAAGCATGTTTGCCAGGTGTCTTCCTTTTCCCACCCCAAACTAACTGTTGGTTCTGAATCCTTTCTGGTAATGGCTGTCACCAGGAGATAACACATATCTCCTTCTCCTGGACCCTACACCCATGCTATTGCAGGAATTGACTCGAATGAAACACTGCAGGAGTGAGGGTGTTTTATTATCACTAAGTTCCAGGCAGGCAGCCGTGTTAGTCTCGTTCAGCAAAATAAAACAAGGAGTCCTGTGGCCCTTTTAAAGACTAACAAATGTATTTATCGCATGACCTTTCGTGGGAGAAAATCCCACTTCATCAGATGCTTTGAAGATGGGAGAACTCAAGGCATCTGATGAAGTGGGATTTTCTCCCATGAAAGCTCATGAGATAGATAAATCTGTTTTGTCTTTAAAAGGGCCACAAGACTACTTGTTTGTTATCGCTAAGACATTCAGTTGTTACATGTTGGTGTAGGAGAGCCAGGATCAAGTCTTAACTCGGCTTTAAAGCTGGTGTTGGAGGGCGGTTTTTGTTTTTGTTTTTTACTAAAAACATAAACTGGTAGATGTCTGAAGTGGTTTGTCGTGTGTCAAGACCCTGTTCCTGCTCCAAAGACCTAATGGTGTAACTTCACCACATACCTTGGGTGTGGATGGTGGTTCTTCGGGGAGTGCAGTAGGTGCAGGTATCAGGAAAGAAACACTTTACTGAGGTGGGCTTTGAGGAGTGATTTGAAGGGAAAGCCTTTTATGCACAGCATGTGAGAAACTGTCCTGAATGTGGGAACCAGAAGCCATGGAGCTGGGTGCACAGCCAGAATTGGCTTCACTGAGCTATGGAAGACGAAAAGGGGCAATGAAGACTCAAAACAGCAAAAGCGTGCTGCTTTTCCACAGGATGGAAATACGTTTGTATCAGAAGCCTCTGCGCTCAGCCTGTGACTCTTATGTATCTTAGCTAAATTGGTATCTGATTTTCTGCTGCTGTGCTGTCTCTTTTTTTTGTGCATGGCTTGTTTTATTGACTGAAACTGTTTCCATGTGGCTGCAATGTAGAGCCTGATTACATTAAACGTGGCTCTTTCCTGCGGTATCGCAGTGCTAAGGAAAGCGCTCCTACTGGCTAAAATGACTGGTTAGGTAATACACAAACCCTGGGGGGAGGGAGTTGTGAGTCCAGATCCAGTTCCTTTTATGGTGCTAGCGTTTGCATGCCTGCTCAGATCAGATAATATTTTAGTTATATATTACAGATGCAATTTCTGCTATGTATTCTTTGTACCATATTCCAGTTGTGTCTAGAGGCCAATAAATAACACGAACAGGGAGTCCCTGCCCCAAAGAGCTTCCAAGCTAAATAAACTGTCTTTATTTATAGTATTTATCCTTGTAAATGAAAGCTGAGGCCTGGTCTACACCTAAAACTTAGATCGAGCCAGCGATGTCACTCAGGGATGTGCTACCGTTGCCAATGTTGCTTGGATGTATTACTGAACGTTTCATCACATGACATAAATTGCAATTAAAGATTAATCCCTGGAGACCCCAAGACAATCTGTGAGGATTGGCAAGCCTTCTTCCTCAACGTCCAGAGGGGCAGCCTTGTTAGCCAGTGTACAGCAAAAACAATGAGAGTCCTGTGACACCTTAAAGGCTATCAGATTTCTTTGGGCGAAGAAATTTGTTGGTCTTTAAGGTACCACAGGATTCTTGTTGCTTTCTTGTCTTGCTTAAGCTAGCTGCCGCCTCTCAAGGGCATGGGTTAACTCCAGCAACGACAACCCTTTCCATCACTGTAGCAAGTGACTGCATTGCAAGTGCTACAGCAGCAAAGATGCGGGGCTGTAGCTGTGCTCCTGAAACACCTGGAACATCTGTATTGTAGATATGCCAGGCCTCGACAAATCTGTGTTTCTAGTCGCTATGGCAACCAGTTTTAGTAGCCTGTCACCTAGCTCCACTCTAGAAATATAATGCAGGAGCACTTTCTGGCAACCAGAAGTAAAATTGCTGATGCCTAGCTCTGAGCCGATTTGTCCACACCTGAGCTATACCTTTAGTGCTGCTCCATGAAGGCACTAAAATGTCTGTTCTTGTCTTAAGGCTGAAAGTACCCAGGCTCTGTAATACTATGGACCACACTGGCAACTAGCCAAAAGACTCTGGCAGTTGAATTTGCTGAAAATTCACATTTAACAGCAAATAGAAGCGCCTTGTGTCGTCTGTGTTAAAGCAGTAAACATGTTATTTGGTTGAGCTAGTTAATAAGAAAACCTTCAGAGAATCAGTTCCATCTATTCCTTTATAGTAAACGGGGCTGCTCGCGTTGCAGAATGGATGAAATCATTGATTTTCAAAAATGATCAGATTTTAAAAATTAAATACATGTTTGTCTTTTAATAATCTGGCGGATGGGGTGGATTGCACCCTCAGCAAGTTCACAGATGATATTAAGCTGGGGGGAGTGGTAGACATGCCAGAAGGGCAGGGTAGGGTGCAGAGCGACATGGCCAAATTAAAGGATTCGGCCAAAAGAAAAGTGATTAGGTTCAGCAAGGACAAGCGCAGAGTCCTGCACTTAGGATGGAAGAATCCCTTGCCCTGCTACAGACTGGAGACCGACTGGCTGGGCAGCCGCTTGGCAGAAAAGGACCTGAGGGTTCCAGTGGACAAGAAGCTGGATGTGAGTCAACAGCCTTATTCCCAAAAAAGCTGAGAGCATATTGGGCTGCATTAGTAGGTGCATTGCCAGCAGATGGAAGGATGTGATTATTCCTCTGTAGTCAGCACTGGTCGGGCCACATCTGGGTTCCTGTGTCCAGTTTAGCCCCCTGTGAAAAGGATATGGACAGATTCGAGAGAGTCTAATGGAAATGATTCAAGGGCTGGAGCACGTGACTTGTAAGGAGTGGCTGAGGGTACTGGGCTTATTCACTCTTCAGAAGAGAAGAATGAGGTGAGGTCTGATCACAGCCTTCAGCTACTCGAAAGGAGGATCTGGAGAGGAGGGAGCCAGGCTGATAGAATAAGGAGCAGTAGTCTCAAGTCTAGGTTGGATATTAGACAAAGCTTTTCTCTAGGAGAGTGATGAAGCACTGGAATGGCTTAACTAGGGCAGTGGTTTTCAAACTTAGGGATGGGACCCAGTACTGGGTCACAGACCCTCATGTACTGGGTCATGGCCAATGTTCCCTCTAATTACTTGTAGACTGTGTGCGCAAATGATTTCTTTGTGTGCGCAAAACCATTTCTTTGTGAGCACCAATATTAGCACTATTGAATTTTTTTGTGCACACTATTTTGTTGTGTGCGCAGGTTTCATGACCTGTGTGCGTGCGCACACGCACTCAGCTTAGAGGGCTGCTGCCGAAAGACTGGAATGCATTGCTCAGATGTAATTGTTGGGTTGTGGGTATGAATGATTTTTTTCAGCTGGGTCCTGAGGAAAAAAGCTTGAAAACCACTGAACTAGAGAGGTGCTGGAACCTCCATCCTTAGAGGTCTTTAAGATCCTGCTTGATAAAGCGCTGGCTGGGATGTTTTAGTTGGGGTTGGTCCAACTCCTGCACAAAGCAGATCTCCTGAGGTCTGTTCTAGCTCCAACCCTCTATGATTTCTATTGCTGACCTCCAGTCCACCAATCCTGCCCCATGCGTGACTGTGCTCCCTGCAGAGAGTTAAAAATGAAGCCTCTTGTAGGGGTTGAGGGGTGTATCTAATAAAAACATAATTTGTGGTCATGTTCACAGCCCACAAAGACTTCAAGGTCAGGTCTGCATGGGAACACTTTTCTATTTACCCTGGTTCTGCGTAACACCCCATATTGATATTCTTATTTTGGAGTAAGCATGTCCACCTCTGGCGTTAAATAATTGTAACTGTTGGTTTAAATTCACACCTTAACTTATACCAGTTTAACTTGCCCATGTAGACACAGTGAACAGATTTGAAGCGGTATAGTTCCTGAACTGAAATGGAGCAATAGATGGTACACATATCCCTGTTATGGCACCGGCCCACCTCGTCCCAGAGTGTATTGACAGAAAGGGCTGTGTTTTTGCAGCTCTGCAAGCACTGGTGGATCACCAGGCAGACTTCACCGACCTTAGTGTTGGCTGGACAGGGAAAGGTGCTTTAGGACTGTTCAGAAAGCTGCTAGCACAGAGTTTTTTCTCAACCAGCAGATTACCATTGGTGGCAATGAAATGCCAGCAGTGATCCTGGAGGACCCAGCTTGCTGCCCACTTCAGCAGCACCAAGGAAAAATTCAACTGCTGCTCAGCAAGTGCAGAATGATAGCTGGATCTGGTTTTGGTACATTGATGGGACGATGACATTGTTTACTCACAAGAGTGGACTTCTGCGAGGAAAAATATCCCAAGTTTTTAAATTCCAGAGGAGTACCCCTGTTAGTCTGTAGAAAGCAAGAATCCTATGGCACCTTAAAGACTAACAAATTCCTTCAGCCATAAGCTTTCATAGGCTGCAACCCATGAAGTGGTAACATCAGTAAACCAGCAAGAGAGCACTTCAGTCTCCCTGGACACTCACTAGCAAACTTGAAAGTTGCCAGACTTCAACAAAGGAACTTCAGAGACAGACTTCAGCATGAAACTGCGGAGCTGGAACTGGTATGCAGGCTTGACACAATCAGACTGGGTCTGAACAAGGACTTGGAATGGGTAACACGTTATAAAAAGTAATTGTCCTTCTTCGCTTATTCTCAGCGTTGTGGATGGGCCTCATCTACCCTAACTGAATTGACTTTGTTAGCCCTTGCCCTCCTCATTGTATTGCTTCTCCTTCATCCTGGCATATGTATATATACCACTCAACTATAGTTTCCACTTCATGCATGGGTTGGAGCCCACAAAAGCTTATGCCCGTAGAAATTTGTTAGTCTTTAAGGTGCAACAGAACTCTGGTTGTGTTTGCTGTATACAGACTTAACATAGTTACCCTTCTTGAAATTATTGTCTTGGGTATCACAACATCCTTTGGCAAGGAGTTCCGCAGGTTGACTATGTGTTGTGTGAAGGAATACTTTCTCTTGTTCGTTTTAAACCTGCCTATTAATGTAATTTGGTGACCTTTAGTTTTTGTGTTATGAGAAGGAGTAGATTACACTACTTTATTTACTCCCTCCATTCCAGTCATGATTTTATAGACCTCTACTATGTTGTCATTAGTTATGTTTTCCAAGATAAAAAGTCAGTCTTATTAATCTCCTCCTATGAAAGCTATTCCATTCTCTTAATCTTTTTTTTTTTTTTTTGCCCTTTTTGTAGCTTTCCAGTTCCAATGTACCCTTTTTGAGATTTAGCAACCAGAGCTGCACTCAGTATTGGAGATGTGGGGGTACCATGGATTTATAAAGAGGCAGTACAATATTTTCTGCCTTATTATCTGTCACTTTTTGAAGATGCCCTAAGTCGGTGCTTTCAATACCTCTATACATTCTGCAATATATGTTGGGAACTAATACAATTAATTATTTTCCAAAAATATAATTTTATTCAGTAACAAAACTAATATAAAAAAGTGCAACTTAAAAGTAAACACACTAATTAACTACTTAATGGGACTCAACAAAGGAAAAGACCATCCATGTCCATTTTGGCTACTCATACAGCAACCCTGACTCTCAGAGGTCAGTGTATGTGAACCTGTGATCGTTCTTAATGACTCTGGGGTGGCATGATAGGGGATAAGGGTGTGGCCCCTGATGCCATGTGTAATGCTGAGGTGGGGGGAGGTTGGGAGGTGCTAAAATGGAGTTCTCCAAGGACTGCAAAGGCTGGGAAACCTGTTACAGCTGAACCTGTGGGTCCAAAATAGTCTGCAACTTCTGTGTTTGTGTCCTGATGCATCTCCCTCTCCATTTCCTGCTGGGATTCCTGGGCCAAATTCCTGTCCACCCTTTCATTCTTCTTGCAGTCTGCAGCATTCACCCAGAAGGCCCTCTGTTCAGACAATCTGATGCAGCAGTGGCTTGCAGGATCTCCTGACTGTCTCATTCCACATCCGCTCTCCCTTCTGAATGCCTCAAAGCAATGACAACACCAGCCACAGATAAAATTCAGAGCTACCGTTGTCAGGATAGTCCCAACAGAAAGAGGAAGGTAAGGTTCAGAACTCCTTTCCCACTTGTTTTCTAAAGTGGTGCCTGCTGATGTTATCACTGGTTGGCAGGGAAAAGTATCCCACCACAGAGGAAGAAATAAGGCTGGCAGCCCAAGAAACCTTTGGGAGAGGATTGCAGGGCACTTCTGTGACTGGTGCATGGAAAGCCATGCTGAGAAATCTTATTCAGTGGAAACTGCAAAGAGCCTGGCCAATGATCCCCCCCACCCCCCCGGGTTTATTCTGTAATAAGATTTCACCAAGCCAATACCAAACAGCTTCTCTCTTGCCTTCCTGATTACCAGCAAACCATATATACAAGAGACTGGACACATTGCCCACCAGATCAATCAATATTTCAAAGTTCATGTGAACACACACACGCTTACAGCCAATTCTTATTCACTAAGTCTGAGATTTACTAATAAAAAGGAAGAGCATTGCTTTAGTTAAAAATAAATATTCATAAAGCTATGAATCAAGTGTTCAGTCAGTATCATAGTAGAGATGGTGAGGCTGCAAATTTATATAAGTTCCCTGAAATAAATTTAAAAGGGTATAGTCCAATAGGCAATCCATGTGCAAAGTCTGTTCGTTTTCTTCTAAGAGAATTTTAGGACTAATCCATCGTAGATCTGGAGACCTCATTCTTGTGGATCTAGACTTTCCCTGGCGAAGTTTAAGTGATCTGTGGTAGCAAGGATCTAGTCCAAAACTTCCTTTGTAGCCTGAAGCAAGCTGTGTTCATGTCAGGGCCTTTCTCGAATGAAGAAGACGTGATGTATGTTGTTGCTTTGAAGCAAATCTCTGCTTCCTGCGCACTCACTGGTAACTATTTGCATTCATTAGCATGAAGCAATTAACCATTCAGATGGTTCACAAGTGGTTTTACTATGTGAAGTTGACAATTTCAAAGAGAAACGGTTTGAAGAATGATGATACCACAAGTCCCATCTAAATGATAATATCCCTTTTTGATCTCCAAATCAATAGAATACAGTAAGTAAATATGGACAGGAACAGAAGTTTAGAATTTACAAGCTAATTAGATCACCTTGTTAAACTTCTAACAAGATACAGGTAAACAGAGACAAATACAATTAGTATCTGTTCTTAATTCTCTAACAGTATAAGCCTATATATCAAGAATTCTGCTACTTAATATGGCTTTGATAACTATCCACAAGGAATGGCCGGATATGCCATTTCATTATTCTTCCACTACGTCCTTATGGGTTGTTTTCAGGTCACTGAGACTGTTGGTTTCTGAACCAGGTCAACTTGGCATTTGCACACAGCCATGGAGAGCTTGCTTGGTGTGCTTGACAGTCAGGAAAAGACATTTTAACAATTCATGGAGGTTTAAGAGGCAGAAGGAGGGAGGGTGCTGGTCTTCGGCACCTCTTTCTAGTTTAGCTCCCAGTTCTGACTAGAGCAGTCAGTGTTGGCCATGGGTCTCTGCTTACATGGCATTAAACTCAGAATTTTGGCCATGACTCAATGCTGCTTGGGGAGATGCTGTTACTGTCTCACTGTAGTGGAGCATTTACATCAGTGGGAGACATTGAAACAGAGATACATTCGTATCTAGGCTGACACAAGACAGCTTACCTCAGTCTAACCTTTTCATGTAGACCAACCTTTGTCACTGCTCCAAGATGGGCCCATCAGTAGGCACAGAGCCCTGCCAGTATGCAGAAATGAAATGGTTTAACCAGGCGTAGCCTTATGGAAGTCGAGAGCCACACAAATTGATTATTAAACCTTCGAGAGCTGCACTGAGCCATATAGCCATATTTTACCTACTCCAAAATTACTAAGTTTAAAATTCATTGCACACTATCATAAAAAGGGCAAATTTTGATCCTACTAATGTCGGATTCTAATAATTACTTTAGATTACTATGAAAACTAGGCCTACCTATACGGTAAAAGCTTAGCTTCTCTCCGACCATGCCACTGCTTCTCTTGTCATCCCAACCCCCTCCCTAACCCCCAGGCCCTGATGCTGGCTCCCTGGGCCAACCCCTGCCCCCAATGCCTTCTTACCCAGCTGCTGCAGTGGCTAGGCACAGGCTGGGGCTCGCTCCCCTTGCTTTAAGCCCTGCCTGGGCTGAGCATCACATATGGCAGCTCCAGGAGCTAGGCATAGGCTGGGGCTCTCCCCTAAGCATGCTTTGAGCATGCTCAGGGCAGAGATTTAAAACTCCTAGGCTGGGGCTGCATTCCTCTAGTTTTCTTCTGCGAGCTGCACTTTTTCATTCAAGAGCTGCATGCAGCTCCTGAGCCGCAGTTAGGACATGCCTGGGTTTAACTTTAGACCACTTAAATCTGATTTAAACAGGTGCAGTAGATTCCCTGACGAATTAAGTTATATGGCTACAAGGCTGATTTTATATTAAATTATGTCCCTGTTGTTTTGCACCTCTTCAGCTAAATTGATTTACAATCACCCCTTTGAAGAGGTGTAATTTTGATAATAGGTGTGGCAAGAATGTTGTTGCTGCTACAGGGCTCTTAGCCCTTAACTGAATTTCTTAGTTTAGTTCTAGTGAGCAAATTGTCTGCCTCACAAAAAAATCACTATCATTATTGGGGTTTTTTGGCAATCTTTGTTTGAACCCTGGTATCATCCTTGCTTTTTGCGTTTCTCACTAACACCAGCCACAGCAAACAGGCTAAGGGCTGAATGCATAATCTCTCCCTCCTTAGCGTATTTATATCTTTCAAATACTTGCAGGTGGCTATCAGATGCTTCCTGAGTCATTGTTTAGCCAAGCTCTCTCTATTTAGGAACCAATTCTGCTCTCACTTAACAGCGCAGCTCCCACTGTCAATAATGGCGTTTGCATGTGCGTAAAGGAAGACACAGTTGAGCCTCAAATACGTTCTTTCAGCTGCTAATAACCTTTTCTCTGAATTTCATCCAACTTCTTGTGTGTTGTTGTTGTCAGAGCCATGAAACTAATGATATAGCTGAGATCCATCACTGATATTTTCATCCTCTTGCCAATCAACTTAAACTCTCTCATAGATTTCAGTCATGAATTCAACAACTTCCACCCATCCATTAAACTCTCTGAAATGCCCCATCCTAGCAACAACTTCCTCGCCACCAAAATCAGCTTAAATAATGGGATAGCCATGACGTTCTGACTTCATTTCCCAGACCTGAAGGACAAGTCTATGAAAGTTCAAAGCTTGTCTTTCTCACTAATGGATGTTGGTCCAATAAAAGATATTACTGCTCCCACCTTGTCTGTGCAACTTGTCGGCATATTTTCAGTCCTTTCTCATCAGCCCCAAATCTGCAGTTGCCTGCCTGGTTGGTAAAATGGTGGCTGTGCTTGTGCAGCCCCAAATCACCTGGGCTTTTTGCTCTTTTTTTGAATACTGTGTCATGCTTTTGATTTGCTGTTACAGTGTGACCTGTTCCTGTGACTTACACTTCACTGCATTTATTTTCTACCATTCTCTAAGTTCCCCCATCTTCAAAGCGTCCGACAAAGTGGGATTTTCTCCCACGAAAGCTCATGTGAAAAATAAATCGGTTAGTCTGCAAGCGCCGCAGGACTCCTTGTTTGTTTATTTTACTGAACTAGACTAACATGTCTACCCCTTTGGATCATCTCATGCTGCCAGCTGCTGTCCCGTTTTCTGTCCAGTAACACCTGTGTGCTTCTGGCGGCACTGTTGCTTTCCAGCTGTCTACATCCAAGTGATAATCTGTATTTGGGGATTATTTGTTCCCTAGAAGGGTTTTTATAAGTAATGGAAATCTTCTAAGGTTCTGAACTCTGAAAATCAAGGTTTCTTTATCTAGATGTCTAGTAGATAGTCTTTGATGTGGGGAGAGCTTTCCCACCTCTTCCCAGTGATTTGCCACTTTTTGTTTTATGTAATGATGTTTCTGTATAAACATGTGAGCATATTGGGATATGGACAAACTTCTTCCAGTAAAGTTACTGAGTCATGTATCTGGATTGCTGTACAACTGAAAATGCAAGGGTTAATATTTTCCTCCAGATGTTCTCTTGCTTCCTGACTTTTTGTGTGTCTTGATTTCTTTGTCCCTTTGCACTTAAAAGGGTAGCTGCTGTGTGTCTGTCTGAGAGCGTGGAAGAGAGTTGTGTTTTTTTAACTTTTGGTTTAATAGTTTCAGTAGAAAAAAGATTGACATGCTTCTTTTAAGGGTTATAAATGGAGAAGAAGCATGTCTAAACACAGCAATGTCTTCTAGCAAGAGAGAGATTGTCCTAATGGTCCATTTCCTGCCCTCCATTTTGGTGATGGCAAAAAGTTAAAAGACAAGTAGACTTCCTTAGGGAAGTCTAGCTGTTACAAGTTACTAGCTGTAACAAGGAGACTCGTATGTTGCATTTTTTTTTTTTTTTTTTTACAAATGACCAGCAGAAATAGATGATCATTCTTGAGGCATTAATGACACTGTAGAAGGTAATAGAGCACTGTGTACCTCCGTGGTTACCCATGCTCAGAGAAGGTGAATTCAAACTGAAATATATGCAGAGAAGGGTTAATAGGAAGGCAGGACCTGTTTGATGAGTGGTGACTATGGGTATGTCTATATTGCAGTTAGACACTTCGGGCTGGCCCACGCTTGCTGGGCTCGGGCTAAAGGAGCTGTTTAACTGTAGCGTAGACATTCAGGCTTGAGCTATAGCTGCCTGCCTTGCAAGAGTACCTGGGCTCCAGTCCAAGCCTGAACGTCCACACTGCAGTTAGACAGCTCCGTAGACTAAGCCACTTGAGCACGGGGCAGCTGCAAGTTATTAACTGTGGTGTTGACTTAGCCTAAATGAAGGTGGCTTGTTTAGCCTAGCGCAAGGAAGGCTGAAAGAGAATGTGATTGTTCTTTATAAATACATCAGGAAAAAGAGCTACTGAAGCTGAAGGGCAATGTTGGCACAAGCACAAATGGATATAAACTAGCCAGGAATAAATTTAGGATGGAAATTAGGTTTCTAATCGTCCGAGGAGTGAGACTGGAACAGACTCCCAGCAGGAGCAGTGGGGTCAAGAAATTTGATTTTGAGATGGAGCGTGATAAATTTGTGAATAGGATTGTATCGGTGGGTTGCCAGTGACAGGAGGGGACTGGTCCTGACCCAGCAACTCCTTTCCACTGGTCCTGGGTCCAGAACATCTGCAAGTACATAGCTGAAGGCTATCTCTAATGATGTCTTTTGTATCATTGTAGTATTAATTATGATAAAAACAAACCAATGTTTTTACTATCGTGTATGTTGAATTTTGCAGGATATAAAATGGTGGCTTCCGTGTTCTTGTTTGAATTCTTGTTTAGGAGGAATTGAAGGTTGCCTCTTGCTTTGTGTAGGATGAACCAAATTCCTGTGAAACCAGCCATTCTGTGTACTTATAAATAAAATCATACAGTATTAGGGCTGTGGGTATATAGGTTTTAATGGCCTGGCTTGCTGTAATCTTTCTTTAACTCTGAACTGAATTTTATGAGAAGTAGCAGGCCCCCCAATGTCCAGTACTTCTCTCCATTTCCTCATTGTAATCCTGTAAGCGCTCTCAACTATGTTTCACTCTGGTCTTCATGTGTTTGCCTGTACACTGGGTGTCCCACTATTTGTGCATTGGCTGGCTACCTTAGTCCCACATCCTGCAAACACCTACACACCTGTCTTATCTTTCCAACCAGGAGTAGTCCTATGACTGGGGCTTTCAATTGTAAGCTCTCTTAGGACAGGACAGTCATTTTGTTCAGTGCCTGAAATAATGCAGCCCTGACCCCCTGAATGTGACACAATTCCCACTGATACCCTCTCTATTCAAATCTCTTCTACAGATAAATTTCTTCCATAAAGTCTTCCAGATTATGGCACTAACCTGTAACCTGCTCCCAGGAAACATGAGCAACAAAGAAAGTAAAGGTTCATAACTCTCATGGTTTTGTCGTGAATCATGTGATGGTTTTGGTCTCTCAGACCCATCTGTTGGAATCAGGTTATTGCAGACAATCTCAGCTTTCATTTGAAAAAATTTCTCTCTTTCATTGTTCACTAGAACAGCTTGAAAATATTAACCCTAAATGTGCCAACACAAGGGCAGGGGAGCCTAAGCCTTTCTCATGATTTTTGGATGAGTAGGTTCTCCATCTTGAGGTATTTGCACTAGTTTGACATATTTGCCACTTCTTGTTCATTCTGTGTATTCTGAGCTGTATTGTCTGTCCAGCTAAGGGCAAATTCTTGTCCTCGAATGTGTGCACAGTTCCCTTTGCCGGAGTTTTACATACAAGTCGAAAGGTATAATTAGACCTTTGGAAAATAAGAAGGAGGTAGCCAGCCCCTGTTTTTTGGCCAAGTCCCTGAGCCTGCAGGGTGGGTCTAGCCATGGGCAGCTATCTGAGGTGCTCTAGTGGCTAGGTAGCAGCTGGAGCTCTCATGAGGTAGAGAGACGGGGGAGAGGTGGGAAGATCAGGCCTGCCCCCACAGCGCCCTGCAGCAGCACAAACAGCACCGCTGCAGTTGCGGGGCCGACCGGTGGCTGCAGCCACAAGCCAAGCAGAGAGGCATCTTTGCTCTGCTCTTGGCCATGGCTGCTAACTGCTGGCCTGTCTCCCAGCTGTGGCCGCAAAAAGTTCACACTGCTGCCAGGTGCTGCTGTGGGTGGGCCTGGGACCACCCGTGACTACACTCCTGGGACATGACATCCTCAGGCAGAAGCTTCGTTGTCATACCATGCTGGGCTTTCCGACACTGCTGAGGTTTGATGGTAAGTTCTGTCACAAAGAAAAGAGAGACCAATCCCAAAAGCCACTAGATGCCTATTCTCAAAAGCTGCTAGATGGGGTAGCTATGTTAGTCTAGTCCAGGAGGACAAACAAGGAGTCTGGTGGCACTTTTAAAGGCTAACAAATTTGTTTATTACATCAGTTTTCATGGGAGAGAATCCCAGTGTCTGATGAAGTGGGGTTCTCCCTCACAAAAGCTCATGCAATTAATAAATTTCAGTCTTTGAAAGTTCCACCACTCCTTGTTTGTTGAGATCGGGGTCTAAAACATGCAGCACACAGGCAAACATGCAACCCCTGAAATTATTTCCTGTGGCCCATGACTACACTATCATTACTGATATTTGCAATGTCATTGTATGGAAAGGTTTCAGTGGTGCGGCCCTCAGGCTAGCGGACTAGTCTTTGTGCAGCCCTCGTGGTGATCCGAGTTTGAGACCCCTGGTTTAGCTGTTTAGAAAAGATTCATTCTGCTTGTTTAGAGATGGATTCTAGTCACCTGTAACTAAAGTCGTTAGTTTCTATACATTAGTTATCTGTTTATTCCCCTTTTGTCAGTTTGTTCTTTCAGGGGGAAACCGTGATCTCTGTAAGGCTGTACTCCTAATGTTAGTGTCAGGATGCAAGTTAAAACTATTTGTGTAGCTCTCTATAGTGGTTGTATTACCTGAGGATACTTTCATGCTTTTGCACACAGTGGAATAATGGCTTTTACCCTGCATGATTATTTATCATTTAGTTCAAATGTATCTTTATCTGTGTTTACTAACTAATGTGCAGGCTTTTCCATCTTAAGCAAAGCAAATTTGACTATAAATGCATTGGACTTAATAGGTAGACAGCATTGCCAGTTGTGTAGTTTTCATAGCAGTACCAGTATTTATGCACGAATTAGGGAGGCATGGTCAGATCACTGGTCCAGGAGCTAAGAGGTCCTGGAATTTAATCCATCTCTGACAGGCTTTCTAATACAACCTTGGACAGGATGCTTTATTTTTACAGTGACTGTGTGTGTAGAAGTAGACAACTGTCTTCTGCCCAGAGTAGTTTGTAAATGAGCTTAATCTATCTACGTCACAATATACTATTTTGCCTGCCTCTCTGGTGTCTTTTCAACTGTTTTGGAGCTGGAGAGTGATTAAGACATATATGTTTATATTCACATATGTTTTTGTGTTGACTGTGATCCCATATCAAATTCTTGTCAGCTTTTTAAGTCATTGGGGAATGAGAGAACCCCTTCTGTTTCCACCAACAGCCAAACAAAAAGGAAGGGAAATAAATCTGTGGGTTGTGTGGTGAGAAAACAGAAGGAAAGATACAAACTTGGTACAAACAGAAGGAAACTGCACTGAATTGGTTTGGTAGTTAAACAAGGATTTGGGATTGGATGTGGTCGTTGCCATGTCTAAGGGCACTGGGGAGATGGCACTCAGCTTGTTGGAAGGACTACTTGATAGCACTCTTCTAATCACTAGTTGAGAGAAGCAGCAGTGTTGACTGACCAGCATCAGTAGATTTTGGTGGGGAAAGTAGCTGGAATCCAGAAAACAGAGAAGCTAACATCTTTAGGGATCAAATATAAACTGTCTCTTCAGTTAATCTGCTGGAGAGGTTGCTAAATCAACTGGTTGCCAACAGACTTGGCAACAGTACATCCGTGTTTGCCACTCTCCCCTTATCTCCCTCTCTTTAACAAGAAAAGGGGGAGCTATCTCTTCTGCAGAACAAGCTGCTTGCAAATTCAGCTGGTTGAGAAAGACAGCACTGGCTTTTATCATGTGAAATATCTTTGAGAGGAACCTGTCTTAAGGGCAACAACAGATGCTCTGGCAATAGGTCAGATTAAACCATCCTTAAAACAAGTCCAGATCCATCACTCTGATATACCAAAATCCAAGTCAACTGATGTGGTGGCAGAATCATGGATAGTGACCTTTTAAAAAAAACTTTTCTTGTGGAGTTTATAAGATGCAGGGATTCATAGGTGCAGTGTGGTGGCTTTACATACATAATCCTAGAAGATTAGGTTTGAGAGGGACCTCGGGAGGTATCCAGTCCAATCCCCTCTCAAAGCAGGACTAACCCAGACCAAATTACCCCAAATAAACTATGTGGAGTAATAGTAGTGTGACGTTTCCATTGCAGGATTTGGTCTGGTGTGCTGCTGCGCCTCCCTGATCACCACTCCTTGGACCCCAATTTACCCTGCTTTTGACAGGTGGCTGCCCATTCCTGGGTCAGTCCACATCACCCTCCTGTGTGTAGTCAGTCCCAGGCAGGGGAGATGTGCTCTCTAGCCACGTAGGGGATGGTCTCCCAGCCCTCAGATACCAAACTGGGACCTTCCATCCTATAGGGATTGGGACCTTTCCTGTCCCTGTGCTGCTGAGCACTGCGGCCTTTCCCCCTGCTGTCCACTTGCACCCCAGCAAGGCCTGGGACCGCAAGAGCTGCCAGACGTGCAGCAGTTCTTTCCCTTGCTGGCCCTGACCGCAGCACCCGCTGAATGATAGGGGTGGGGTGAGGCTGGCAAAGGTTGCCAACCCCTGCTGTGTGGGTTCATAGATATCAGATAGTCAGTTTACCCAAGAAACCAGAATGCCCCAGCTTTTCTCTCTCATGCTCTCTGAAGTTCACGGTGCTTTAGATAAAACAAACACTAGTTTATGGATTAGACCATGATTTTAAGTGAGTATGTAGCAAATAAATGCACAATCATTTATTAAATCAGTTGGGTTAATCACTATCAAATTAAAATATAAGATGCATTCTAACCTAAAATTTGCTATTCTAACCTATTTTCATCTTTTGTACCCCTAAGATTGGCTGCTGGTGGTTTTTACCCAGTCTTTGCCCTCCTGGCTATTGTGGATAGGTTCAGTTCCTTGAGTTGTCTCAAGATGGCAATTCTCTGGCAAAAAGCTCTCATGGTTCAAAGTGTGTCCTTTACAAACACCCTTTAGCCCTCTCTTTCTTGCTGTTAGGTGATTCTCTTTGTTCCACAGAACCAGGGAGTTCAATTTGCATTGTCTTTGTCATGTACTACTTCAGCTTCCACGCTGAGAGATGGTCCTGATTCTCTGCCCCCCCCATCTCCCCCCAACCATGTGAAATACTTGCAGCCATGTTTCACATCTGTACGCAGATGTGATGCTTCAGGAAACGTGATACTTACTATATGTGGAGCGTATAATGAGCATTCAAAAAGGAGGCTTTTGTGACAGATATGGCATCAAACTATGCAATTACATGGCAAGAGTGAACAGAAAGTTACTCAGATCATACCCCAGTGTGCATCCCATGACAGCTAGGTACTCTACTTAATTATTTGTACTTTGATCGCAGTCGGCGGTTCCAATCTTTCCTGCATCCTCATTCTGCTCAGGGCTCTGCCTTTCTGGGGGACACACATTTGATTCTGGGCATGTCTCCACTACTGTACTAAATTGATGTGAGTTAGATAAGTTATGTAAGTAACAAAACTGAAGTTGATATACCTTAGATCGGCGTGTGGCAATGTCCATGCTACGCTATGTCGACAGCAGACGTTGTCCTGCCTCTGTGGCTTCTGCCTCTCGTTGACGTGTGTTACAGACATCAACAGGAGAACGCGATCCCATTGACTTATATCTTCACACATCCCACTAAATGGATGCTGCTGTACTGGTGGCAGTAGAGCTGATTTAGCAGGGTCGTGAAGACAAGTTCATAGTAAGGAATCAGCTTAAGCTAAATCAGTGCCAGGCACTCTTAAAGTGATTTCAGACTGTTCACACAAGGAGGTTGCACATATTTGAGCTCAGTTGTTTAACTGGTTTAGTTGAATCCTTGCAACTGTAGTGTAGACAAGTTTACAGTCTTCTCTACTCTTTAGAGTCCGAGACACACTTGTGCAGTTGTACAATTAACATGCTCTGCTACACGCTGTGCTAAATACTGCTGGTCCTGTGCATATCAGCGGGACAGCCATCTTCAAAACCTGTTAAGTGACCTGTGTTGTCAAACATGGCTCACTCCTAGTGAGTACAAACCTTAGGACAGTTCAATATAATCAGCCCCACATTTAGCACTGCATGTGAACAAAATGGTCACGTGTTACTGGTTCTTTGTTTTAAAACGGCAGTCTGAAATGTTGGTTTGACCAAAGCTTAGGTTATTCATCCACTATTTCTGCTCGTCTGTATGACTGTTGGGAATTTTTTTGGATGTCTAAGGTGCCTAACGTCATTCAGTAATTCATCGTGACTGTTAATCTTAGTGTCCTGACATAGCAATGGACAGATGTAAAATGCTTTTTATTGTCTAGTTTTGCCCTTCTTTGTGTTTAAAATACTAGTTAGATTAAATGCTGTTTATATTCATCTCTTCTCCTCTGTGGAGCTCTTTTTGCAAGATAACTTGCATATTACATTTATGCCCCAGACTGCTTACATCTATTTGCTGAATGCCCAATCGGCAACTCCATACAAAACAGAAAAGTACAGTTTTTATACCAAGAGTCTTAATCCACCGTTCTAAAAGTTTAGCTGGTCAGACCAAAAAAAAAGAGGAGCCAATTCTCTTTCTTAGTTCCAAAGGGATGGCCGTGTTGGTCTAGTTGAGCAGAGCAAAGAAAGAGTCCTGTGACACTTAAAGACTAACAGTTTATTGCATGAGCATTCACTGGAGAAAATCCCACTTCATCATCCACTTTGAAGATGGGGAATGTACAGAATTTCTTTCTTAAGAAATATATTTTTTTAAAGTATGGGTATCTTTCTTGGGACATTTAGAAAATTTTTACTGTTTTTTTGTGAAATGTATTTTGGTTTTCAAACCTGACTTTAAAAAAAAAAATCTGAACCAGGAAAATGAAATTTTAATCAAACTTTTTTTCCAGAAAAATTCCAAAAAAAATTACTAAAATGAAAATCTTGTATGAAACATGTTTGTTCTTGTCAAAAAACTGTTGTAAAAAAAAAAAGGGGGGGGTGTTCTCTGACTAAGGAATATAGAATTGGTCCTTACCGAAGGACATTACGTTTACATATGGCATAGGGAATGTAGAGTTAACTTTGGCTCTTACTTGGGTGTTGTGTCCAGCGGCCTGTCTTGGATACACACACAAACCACTCATCCAAATGGGAGAGTGTCTAACACACCAGGTAGCTGGGATAGAGGCTAATATCTCAGTGCTGCTTACCACAAAGACTAGTAGCTGACAATGTCACTTGAGAGGCGATAATCCTCCAGGCTCTTTCGCTCGCCCCCTCCAAATATACAGAAGGACAGATGAGTTTTTCCACAATTCACCAGGAAAGAATCTGCTTGCTGAAGCGCCAAAAACAGAGGATATGATCCTAGTGGATGTAGTGGTTCACACACCTGAGTACAGCACTGGTGTAGATGCAGTGAAGTGGACAGAATGGAGCGTGGCTTTGTGGTGATCTCTCAAATTAACTCTGCAGCAGGGTGGATTGATTTAAATCAGGGGTATAAATCTCAGATTTAAGTCAGCAAGCAGGAAACCTTGATCAATACCATTAATTTTTAATCATTTTGCATTTCTAGTGTTTTGTTATTTTCCTAAAGAAAGATTGCTTCTCATTGGCTGTTACGATTTAGTACTACATTTGTTAAGAAGAATTCAAAGGGGTAGCCGTGTTAGTCTAGTTAATAAAACAAACAAGGAGTCGTGTGGCTCTTAAAGGCTAAGTAAATTTGTTAGTCTTTTGAGTGCCTCAGGACTCCTTTTTTGCTTTGTTAACTAGGAGTATGTACTACTTATTTAAGCAATTCTATGACTTTACAGTTACTCAGATTCTTAACTTTTACCTTTTTAATATGTTAGAAAATAGTGAACAAAACTATTTGCTAGACTACAAGTATTTTTTTTTTAACTTTCGATTTGTCAGTGATTTTGATGGAAACTATAATTAAATTAAAATTCACAAAAATAGCATTTTCACATTTATTTTTAACCAATAAAACTGCCTTAAATGTGCCAGATACATAACAGTAAGGTGTTTTTTTAAAACTTGTTTTGCATTTAAATATAACTCGAATTAAACAATGGAACTATGATCTGTGTAGTTTCTGAATTGAATGTTTCTGGTCACCCTATTCCTCAAGATTTTAGAAATAATAGTTCTCCTCCTCACACCCATTTTTGGCAGTAGGAGAATGGAGCTACACAAGGTCCTTAAAATAACTTGAGTATCTCAGTTTAACTGCCTTATGCCCGGCACATTGTGTGCTGAGTTGAAGGCTGGGGCCTCCCTCGACTCAGCGCTACTCCAGTAGCTGAGGTGGTCTTGATAGATCGGCTTCTCGATCAGTCGAGCAGATGGGTCAGCATGATGGTGGCAAGTTTGTCTAGAGTCAAGCCCCCCACCCCCTTTTCTGGCTGAGAGATGCTGTCATAACCCCCAGTCCTGCAAACACTGAAGTACATGGGTTAACTGTGTTGAATCTGTTGCATTGCAATCAAGAGCTTTAGCGAATGGCATCTTTACATCTGTAGCTGCAATGCTTCATCAGCCTGAAGTTATAGCTTCTCTTAAGCTTAAAGCTTTCCTAGGTAAATCAAAATGGGCATTATGCTCCTATTGACTTTGTAGGGTTGCCTCAGTGTTTGCATTTTTAAAATCTAGCTTGCACTCTATCTTGCTCTTTGTATGCTAATAAGTGTCAGTTTTTACCTACTTTCACTTTTGAGTGAGTTACTACACATGTCAAACAGTATATAAATCCTCCCCCCCTTAATTGTTAAATTTCATTTTCAGTTTCTCAGTAAGACATTACTTTCCCTAACATTTTATCCTTCTCTCTTTGCATGCCCTCTTCTCTACTATTGATGTGTTATCCTTTTTATTATCTGTTTTTTTTATGGGAGGGGAAAAGATGGCTGATGGAGCAGAGTAAGGTCACAGGGTAACCTCGATTAGAAATGTCCTGGAAAAATTCAGTGAAGAATTGAGAAGGTGCTGCGGAGGGATTGGAGGAAGTGTTAGAATAGTTTGAAAAGAATTCAGGTAAAGAACCTGAGAGCTATGAAGATTGTACTTAGTGAGCATAAGCGGTGAAGAGAGGATCTGTGAATCACCTACTTCTTATATAGTGAAGATTGAAGTGGCCAAAGGAAAACTGAAGGGAGAACTGTACTTTCAGAGAGCACAGAGTACAGATCAATTTACTTTAGACATCTTCTTGTTCTGGAAAAGGCGGTGTGGGCTTTGTTTTCACCAAAGGAAAAATTTAACTGCCACTTCAGTCTGCTAAACAAACAACGAGTCTAGTGGCACTTCTAAAGACTAACAAATTTATTTATCTCATGATCTTTTGTGGGAGAAAATCCCACTTCATCAGATGCTTGAAGGCGGAGAAGTATGATGAATGGGAGGGAGGAAAATAAAAGCTGAGAGGAAAACAAGTGCAGGGAAGTATAAGTCATAGGACCAGGTCAGACTGTTAAAACAAATCAATACAGTTGTCTAGATTAACCCGTGGAGAGCAGCCTATTAGAGGGAGATGAGGGGGGGGGGAAAGAAGGAAAGCAAAATTACCTGTTTATAATAGGGAAAGAAAACCCATAGTCCGTATTTAGCCCTAAGTTGCTGGTATCAAATTTGCATATGAATTCTAATTCTGTAGTTTCTCATTGAAGCTTTGATTTGTTATCAGTTTGCCGAAGTATAGCTATTAAAAGACAATTAACAGAGTGATCAGGAAGATTGAAGTGTTCTTCTATTGGTTTTGGAATGTGGTTATTTCTGATGTCAGATTTGTGTCCACTTATTCTTTTGCTCAGAGACTAACCTGTTTGTCCAGTGAATAAGGTAGGGGGCATTTCTGGCACACGATGCCATAAATCACATTGGTGGAAGAGCAGGTGAACGAACCCTTGATGAAGTAGCCGGCTTGATTTGGGTATATGATGGTGTCTTTTGTGCAGATATGTGGGCAAAGTTGGCAGCATGGTTTATTGCAGGGGTGGGCGCCTGCTTTAACAGTTCTGGTTTTAGGTCTGTAGTTGCCGGTGAGTATCTGTTTAAGGTTAGGGGCCTGTCTGTAGGTGAGGAGAGGTCTGTCTCCCAAGGCTTGGGAGAGCGAGGTGGTATCTTGAAGAATAGGCTGTAGATCCTTGATAATGATGTGCTGCTCAGGGATCAGTGTGGAAGAACAGCATGCCCTGAAAGCTGCATCAGTCCAGGTTAGATCAATCATCCCCTACTCTACTGTACTAAGGACAAGTGAGGGGGTGGAGGAGCCCTGAAAACACTTCTTGTTTGCCCTGTCAGCAAACTTCCATGTTTTCTAGAAAATCTTTGTGGAAGAGCCACAGTCAGCTGTAAACATAGCAGTGATAACACTTAAATGAAAGGTTGACTTAAAGAATACATGATGTACAACTCTTTTAGCAGCCCCAATGTGATTACAGGCATCAATGAAGGAAGATTTTTGTTAAAAGAAAGTATTTTACAAACTTATAAAGTCATAGCAGTGAAACCTGACGTGGTGATTTGCCATAAAAGGATTGTCAATTAACTTTGGCCCCAGGTTTAAGTCTAGGAGTTTTGGCGGCATGAAGACTAAGCAAAACCTACTAGGAATATTTTCTTAATATTTTACTTCATATTTTTCCTTTCATTAGATTTTGAACTCAGTCTGGTTCCATTGTCCAAGTTAAGTGAAGTACAGGAAGAAAGCCAGAGCATACAGGGAAAAACACCGTTTCTTTTCTAAAGTACGTTCACACTAAAGGTTTAAAAACAGGCAAAAAGGTATACTGATAATCCCTTTTGAAGACAGCAGTTGAACTGGCTTGGTCAATTTTATTTTTAAATCCAGTTGGTAGACTAAAGAGGATATTGGGTTCCTGTAATGGAAACAGCAATGGTATTTTTAAATTCCAGAGAGGTAGCTGTGTTAGTCTAGTTCAGCAAAACAAACAAGGAGTCTGGTGGCACTTTTAAAGACTAACAAATTTATTTATCACATGATCTTTAATGGGAGATGTTCCCACTTCTCTTGAAGAAGCATTTGTCGAAGTAGGTTTCTCTCCCACAGAAGTTCATGAGATAGATAAATTTGTTAGTCTTTAAAAGTGCCACCGGACTTCTTGAGTACTTTTAAAGACTTCTCTGTTTAATGTCTCGTCTAGACCATTATATAAAGTTCTGTTGAAGGGTTTCCAGTTTTGGGTGTGGTGGGGTTTTCCAGTGAGAACTTTGGGCCAGGCACAGTCAGCTAAAGGACAAGAATGGGCAGGAGGCGGCAGGTCTGCTCTTATTTTCTATTATCTTTATTAGATAAAACTTGCTAGATGAAGATTAAACTCAGCCTAGGTTGCATATGCCTTGAAACAGGCATTGAAGCGCTTTGATAATTAAAATATTAATACTATATAGTGCTTTATATCTTCAAAGCACTGCATAAAAATTAACTAATTAGACTGCAAGGCAACTGCCTCCAGGAGGTATCTCTATCTCTCACACACAATGCTCTTCTGTTGGAAGGGGAAGGTGCTTTTTCCATACTTGTCTCCACTGACTCACAACAGCACTACAACCTTGTGCTTTGATACTATCTGCTCCCTCGAGCTAACTAGTATCAGACTCCAGCTGTGCTTGGCTGGGAAACTTCCAGGCAACTGGGAGGTGCTGCAGATGGAGATGGTGGTGGGGATTTTTTTAGAACGTGGCGTTCTTTCTTTTTAGTCAATACTAAACAAATGCCCCAAGATGTTGTAACGTGGCATTCTGCTGCTGGGGTGCCATCTTTGAGATGAGGCCTAAAACTGAAGTCCAGTTACCTGGTAGTCATGAAAAATCCCATTGCATTTTGTCAAACAAAAGGTAGGGATGTTAAAGCCTCCATGGCTTGGCTTTAGTCTATTAATTAAATTCTGATTACTTAAGTTCCCTCTCCTGTTTCTGTTGGATAAAGTATTTTTCACTTCTTGCCCTCAGCTGTTCTCTAGGATGACTATATGTTAATTTGCTGCTATCGTCCATCCCGGAGACCTCTGCATTTTAGGAATTGGTGAACTGATTCCTTTGCGTTCCTTGCTGAACTTTGACTTTGAGGTTTGTTTAATGCATTGTAAAACACTCTGACTTTCTCCGAGGAAAGGCATTATGTAAATGCAATGAATACTTCTGTTCTTATCCTTTCACTTTTCTTTTTCTTTTTTTAGACAAACAGTGCATTAGCTGTGTTTGTCTTTCTGTTACACCGGCAAAGCCTAGAGTCTTGGGCACTGATATCTCGACAGTACTAGATTAGGTGGTTATTTTAGTCAGGAGAAAAACAAAACTCAGGTCTGGATGGAAAACAGAAGTTGAAGGTTGATATAAATGGACTCAGTGTATGAAATTAGGACAGAGTAACTTAGGAAGAAGGCAAATAAAGGGCATGATAAGAGTATTGTATATAAAATAAATGGAGTAGAGAAGGCAGACGGAGAACATTTATTTGTCCTGTTTCATAACACAAGAAAAGGCAGAACCTAAATGAAGTTGAAAGTCAGCACATTTGAGACTCATGTTGTACACAAAAGATAATTGATCTGTGGAACCGATTGTCATTAGATACTAATGAGTTCAGTGGGATTCAGAAACAGTTCAACACATATATGGCTAAACAGCAACAGGTATGTTACAGTATTTAAACAACGAATATGTGGCATCATACCTTAGGGCATCAGTCAGCCACTAATGAAGATTAGGATGTAGACTCCTTATAGTCTCGGGTTTGTCCATAATTGCACACCATGGGGTTTCTTTCAGCTTTCCTCTGGTGTTGGGTACTGTCAGAGACAGCTAGCTCTTGTAAGCTGTGAGGCCTGAACCATGTGTTTGTGAGGCCAGCCGTCCTTTTACTTTTTAAATTTATAATCTACAAGTAATTGCTGCCTGATATCTTCTGAGTGGATCCCTTGCTCTGTTCCAGCTCAAACATAAGCTAGGCAGATGGCTTGAGCAGGGTTTTCCCTGCAATGACTCTTTCCTACCAGTGAGAGCCACTGTAAAGTTGGCTCATAGGTGAAGGCGACTGACTCCTCTTCTGCTGGCCCAGCTGGTGCCCAGTCAGGATGGATGTGCTGGGGCACAGAAAGCTGTAGCAGGGCCTTGCCAGCGGAGAGGGGAATTGGCTGGAGGATCAGAAGCTCAATGAGGTTATAGAAGGCAGAATAGTTCATCCCCTTCCAAGGCTTCATAATTCTGTGGCTTCCTGTCGATCCTCATTGCCCCAGACTTTTCCTTCCTCCCAACCTCACTGCTGTTCTCTCCAGCCCCTTCAGCTGCCTCATTTCTGGCATCTCCTGCTACCTTCTCTCTTCTTCCCCACCTTTCTTCTGGTATGAGAGGCAATAGCTCTTACTTAGTGCTTGTCACCAATAGACTTCAAAGCATTTTACAAAGAAGGCCAAAATCATCATTCCTATTTTACATATAGGGAAGCTGAGACCCAGAGACTCTAAAAGCCCTGGCTGGGGTGGTTTAGTTGGGGTTAGCCCTGCTTTGAGCAGGATGTTGGACTAGATACCTCCCTGTGGTCCTTTCCAGCCCTCATCTTCTTCGATGTGACTTACCAAAGGTGATGCCGCAGGACAGCAGCAGCGCTGGGATTAGAACCCACATCTCCTGATTTCTAGTCCCCTGCACTATGCAGTAGTACCTCTCGCACACACCTGTTCCTGAAGGGGAAACCTTGCTGGTGAAAAATATTGTACAAGAAGTTCTGAAAGACTTGGCACCTAGGGGTCCGAATGGGAGAGAGGCTGAAACAAGCTCATTGTGTGAGAAGCAGCAGCGAGGGACACTTGTTGTACAGAAAAGTGTTTCTGTGCTTCAGCAGGGCATTGTTTTATAGCTAGTCTGTATGAATATGGCACCTAGCACATGTGAATGTAGGGCTGAGCACATGCACTTTTGCAAGTGGGAAACAAGGCGCAGTGTGAACTTTACTGAAATATGGGATGTTGTACAGGGGTTGTGACCACTCGGGGCTGTAAGGTTATGGGGGTGGGGGATCGGAAGCTATTGGTCCATGTGCTTGCAGGTAGAAGTGACATGATGGTTGGGGGCCTTTTAGGGATCAGAACATATTTTCGAAGGGGGTGCTGGCAAAAAAAAGTTTGAGAACCACTGCCATACTATGTGAGCCAGCAGTCTGAGACTACACAATTATGTTACTGAAGTACCATCCAATACCAGGAGTAGCGTAGAACAGCCACACTGTCGGGACACATTACTGTGGCTCTGCAAAGTGGTAAGTGTGTCACAGGGAGTGGAGGAGATGGCTGGATTTGGCCTGGGGGAGTGTGGGCTGGTGAGTCCTGTGCAGTTGTTCTGTGCTTCAAAAGTTTGTTGTGACCCGCAAAAGGTTGAGACTACTTGTATAGAAAATGGTGCTGATTTAGGGATGGGCTCTTAGCAAAGCCCTTGGAGACATATGGTTAAAAAGTGTTAAAAAGGATAAACCAGCTAATTATTATCCTTATTACACATGAGGCCTTACCCTATGCTGACTGGC
The DNA here is from genome assembly GCA_007922195.1 of Podocnemis expansa. Classification (NCBI taxonomy): domain Eukaryota; kingdom Metazoa; phylum Chordata; order Testudines; family Podocnemididae; genus Podocnemis; species Podocnemis expansa. The sequence goes on from ML682105.1 coordinate 2,822,264, forward strand.
CATAGTAGGAAGTCTTCCAGAAATTTTCCCAACACATTCAGCTCCATTGAAGTCAGCAATGTTTAGAGCCCTGATGCTGATCAAGCAACAAGCCAAGGAATCCAGCTCAGGTCTAGTTGACTCAGTAGTTAGGGCTAGTTCATTAGTGCCGGTGAGAAATTTTTGGAAGGTATCGCTGAAATAAAACAGGGCCATGGGGTCCTGGATTTCCTTTGGTAAGAAAGAGATACTTCTTACAGGTCTGGAGCATGGGAATGCCACCTGTGCTGCAAGAAGAGGGTGACTTTTGCCATTGAGAATTCATTGTAATTCAGTAGAATTCCCCTGCTGGGTAGGTGGAAGCGTGAAGGACCAAACCGTACTCCAGCTTGCATGAACATCCTGATGGCTCATTTGTTTTTGTAAGTTGCTTCTAGTCCTTAGGATGGAAGATGCTATAAAAGTGTGAAATGTCATTGTATCCAAAGAAAGTGCATGACCTCTTATCTCCGTTTGTTGTAGTAGGATTACATGATCTGCCATAACAGACAAGAAGTCCTGTGGCACTTTAAAAGACTAACAAATTTATTTGTCTCATGAGCTTTCGTGGGAGGAAAGTCCCACTTCGTCAGACACTTGAAAGTTTGTAATTCAAGCGTCTGACGAAGTGGGGTTTTCCTCCCACGAAAGCTCATGCGATAAATAAATCTGTTAGTCTTTAAAAGTGCCACAGGACTCCCTGTTTGTTTTGCTGAATGAGACTGACATGGCTACATCTTTGCAACTTGTCATAATCCACCATGATTAAGTTGAGCAGTAGTGTAAGGAGGTTTTTCCTATCATAAGATTTTAGAATCACATTTTGTCCATCATTTTCCAAAGTAACTTATCATTTTAAATGTGTCCACCATGAGGCATCCTAAAGTAGCCTGATGTGCAGAAGGTAGGTGCTAAGCCCTTTTTGAAAGACCAGACCGTTTAAAAGGGTCTCAGATGGGTTATATCCAAAAATAGTCTTTACTTTGGGAAATCTTGGCCTCTCTGTTGAGTGGATAATAAAGTTAAAATAGCTGGGAGGGGGACAGAGGGACGGAGCTAAGTTTGGAGCCTCAGGGTTTCTCTCCCATGGGGAGCAAGTGCTGGCCTTCAGCCCCACTCTTACCAAAGCCCTAAGCCCCGGCAGGGTCCTCCCTTGGGGCAGAAGCCCCTAGCCCCACTGTTGGGCTGAAGCCCTGGGCTCTGGCAGACATGCCTCATGGGGCTGAAGCCCAGATACTTCAAGCCACTGCAGGACTGAAGCCTCTAGCTCCACCACCCACTGCAGGACAGAAGCCCCAAATTTCCCACCCAAGTCTAAGGGTGGAGAATGCAAGAGTGGGTGGGTAGGGGAGACGTGTCAAGGAGCTGTAGAGAGCTTCATGAACCACACATTAACTTTAAAAGAACTGCTATTTGGTTAATCCTGGTCTAGATAATTCCTGGGAACTTCAGGGGACTGCACTAGGAGACCCCTTGAGTCCTCTTCCCATCCAACATGTCTACGTTTGTGACCTTGATGCAAACTCTTAGATGGGACAAGGCACTGATAGCTTTTTTTATCTTGATTAGTTACATCAAAGTAAAACTGGCAGAGTCTTTTCTCCACAGGATTGTACCTCAAAATCTTGATGTGGAAACCTCAAATGCATCTTTTTGCCATGGAGACATAGCCTTACGCTTTGACTTCACTGGTGAAAAAAAGTGTATGTTTATTGTGGGGTGACTAACAGGCACTCATTATCCTGGGTACAAGGCTACCAGTAATTTGTGCTGGGAGATCACCCACGGGTGGGGGTATAATGTTGAATTTGCCTAGTTGTCTTGCAATGAAAACTTCAGGAGCCTGTCTCCATTAAGATTTTATAGCAGGATAGCTATTGCATGTTAATTTTCCAGGGGTTTTAAAAATCAAACAGCAGCAGAAGAAACCACACACACACACCCCTACCTTATCTTAGGAGTGAAGACAAACCAAGGTTTACAGGATTGGCACCACACATCCACACCCCCTCATCTTTTTGTAGGAGTGAAGACAAACCTTTAGACAACCAAGGGTTACAGGTTTGGCATCCTTCTGTTACAGCAACCCCACCTGGGAGATGAAGACAAAGGTCAGCTGCCAAAAGCAATTTGGCAAGTTCTTCCCAAGCCTGAAAACTTTGAGTTAATGGAATACTTAGTGTTAATTTATGAGTGTGTCTGACTGGAAATGGGGTTTACTTTGTGGTCTGGTAACTACTTATGTTAGTATCTTCCTATTGTTTCAAGTTCAGTATCTGTGTGGTAGAGGAACGTGAATGTGAATCTGTGGAAACATCTCTCACGTTTCAGAAATCAGAATGGGGTGGAAAGACATTCGAAGTGAAGACTCCTACAATCCTACTGATGTTTAGAGAATCAGAAAGTATATTGTTGCCCATCTGGTCAGGGTAGCAGATTTTAGGGGCTTGTGATGTCTGTTTCCCAAATGAAACAGATATCAGTGATGTAAAGTCAAAATATCTTCTAGGATAATTTGTTTATAAGACGTACATGAGCCTTGTTTCCTGGAACCAAGGGGCTCACAAACTGTACCAAGGCAATTGTCCCTTGCGGAAAACTCAGCTGAGTAAAAATAAAGCTTGTGTAATTAGAGCAAGTCAAGGCATCTGCTATTTTTGATGGCCTTAGGGCTAGCCTACACATAAAACTTGCATTACATTTGCTAAAATCGATCTGAGTTTAACCAGAGCAAACCCTGTTTGGAAAAGACTTAAATCTGCTTGCATCAGTTGCCAGTTTGTTCTGGTCTGACTAAATCAATTTTTAAAATGATTTTAGTTAAACAAGAGGAAATTTTATGAGTAGAACAGGTCCTGTGTCCCCACGGCCTTGGTTTTCTCTGTGAAACAGTGCTTGTAGCCCCAGGCCTTAAGCATGGGAATAGTTTCATTAAATTCAGTGAGATTCAGCATAGCCAACCCCAAACATGCAGAAAGCACAGGTAAGGTCTTAAAATCATGGAATGTGTTTAAAAATGATAATTTTTTAAATGATAAAGTTGGGGGGGGATCTTTCTTGTGGTTTGTGCTTTTATGTTACGTTCATTTCACAAGTTTAGCTTTCCTTTGCAACAGTAGGTTTACGAAACTTAAAGCTGAGTCTTCAACAGAACATGTCAAAAGGGTCTTGATTGAAATTGAGAATTGGCAACAATAACAATTACTCATGTCCTTAAGCACCTTGCTGATTCAGGGCCTGAATGAATCTGTGTAATAATGCTTTTAAAGTATTCTGCCTTTTTTGGTTTGTGCATTGTGATTTCAGAAATAAACCTTCTAGTAGTCAATGAATGTTCTTGGTGGGAGCTGTGTAGGAAAGCAGCCTGGTGCCATTAACTTCATTCAGAAGTTTATGAAACCTAAATCTAGGAAAAAATGCAATGTTTGAAGACATTAGGAAGTAAATTTTGCCATATGCAGCGTAACATTTTTTTCATAACTTGCTTGTCACAAATCCAGTAAAAAGGTAGATGGTGTTTTCCACTGGGTTTAAAGATATCGGATAGTGCTTAAGGACTCAAAACTGCAAATAAATAATTTGAACTAGACCCTTGGGGCTGGTCTGCACATAAAAGGTATATAGGTATGACTGTGAGGAGTGGGTTTTTTTTTTATAGTGCACAAAAGCTGTCATGTGATGCATCTGATGATGTGCGATTGTGCCCACAGAAACTCATGCAATAAATAAATCTGTTAGTCTTCAGCTGGCACAGGACTCCTTGTTTGTTTTGCTGAACTAGACTAACACAACTAGCCATCTGGAACTAGTCATAATATTGCTCTATGCTGGGCCTGGCCACATTAGGAGAATAGGTCAGTATAATTCCCTTGCACAGGACTATGAGAAATCCACACCTCTGAGCAGTGCAGTTCAAGCAGCCAACGCTGGTAAACAGGAATTCTCCTATAAGCATCTCAGGAAGTGGGAGAGACACCCCCATGACTGTTGGCAGCATCTTCACTGAAGCAGTACAGTGCTGCAAGTTTTAAGCGTAGACAAGCTCTCAGTGTAGCTTTTCCTGTTCCCATGTAGGAATAGCTACAGAAGCAGCTTTATTCAGAAGGGAGGTTGTGCTGGTTTAACTAAATAGAAAAGCATTACAGCTTCCTTTGTAGATGAGCTTGAGGCCAAGACTACACTGAGCCATTAGGTTGCACAGGTTTTGAGCTGCTCAAGATGAACCCTGTGTGTATGGGTGGCATCCACACCATGTTATTAACACATGCTGTGCACACTGACTATATGATATTGTCCAAACATACTTGTGTCAGAGAATGCCTTTATTATTAAAGCCATATCGCTAAAGCAAGATTGTATTTATAAATCCTAGGGCCCTCCGCTCCCACAAAGCCGTCTCTTGACGAGGATGATTAGGATTTCTTCCAACAGGAATCTCTTGTCCTTTCTACTTTGTCTTTTGGGTAGAGAGACTCAGCCTCTTATGTTCCCTATCTAAGGTAATGAAAACCCACTGTTCTGACTACTGAGCTGAATCTGCAGGATTGGTTTGCATCACAATATAGAGTCCTATAAACCTGCACCCAATTACACGTTAAAATGTCTTTGTCTCAGTTTCTAAACCCATGAAATACACTGTTCCAGAGGGGCAGCTGTGTCAGTCTAGTTCTGCAAAACAAAAAGGAGTCCTGTGGCACTTAAAAACTAACAAATTTATTTATCTCATGAGCTTTTGCAGGCAAAAATCCCACTTCTTCAGATGCTTTGAAGATGGGGGAACTTACAGAAAGGGAGGAAAATACATTGTAATTCAATCCAGAGAGGCCTGCAGAGACTTAAAACTCAGCCTCCTAATAAACTTTTTAAGAACTGCCTGCTGTTAGAAGAACAAAACAGGTTGTTCCAGAGGCAGATTGGATTGAACATTTCTCTTTATTGTCTGCTTGTTCCACCTTGACACCACAAGCTTTTGTGTAAAACAGAGTGGAAATAGGTTCATGACTGACAACTTTTTGTGATCCCTTATATGGTTACATTATCACCTATACAATGAATATTGATGATTATATGGTGCATAGAATTTTTCCCACCCTTATTTACTGTTTACAGGTTTTGCATATATTGCATAGATGTTTGAAGGTAAACACATTTTCTATAAGAGAAATTACTTCACAGTCTTTAACAAGCAGGAAGGAGGGGTTAGAAAGGCAATAAAGCAATGTTCCCATCCAGGACCTTATGTAGGAGGGAAAGATAGAGAGAAAAAGGAAAATAACACAACTTTTAACTTGAAGCTTATTTACAGGACAGCAGGGCTTGCTGTTGTAACCCCATTACCTTAGTAGCTATCATTCCAGTCAGGTGCTCAGTTTAACTCTTTCCTATACCTGCCCTTTTTTATTCTAGATAAGGTTCTTACACCATCACTGTAAAATCAGAGCGCCTGCCAGCAATGCAGTAAGTGATGTGACTAGTACCTGTCACAGAGAGTTCATTCCTGTCTTCAGTGTCTGGCTGAGCCATGTTTAGACTGAGTCTAAAACCAGTGTAGCAGATATGATTCCTATCCGATTGCAGATAGTGGGAAGATGTAATTGAAAACAGTATCCAAACACGATCATCTGGATGAAAAGAATCTTCTGAGGATAGAAGGTAATATAAATGAAGTTGGAAGTCTCCCTTAATCTAAGTCACCATTCTGGATAATGCTCTTAGAACCGTGGAAGAGGAATTTTTCTCCCCGTTAGTTGGCAATTGAATCGTTAGTCAGGAAGAATATACAGAACATTGTGACAGATAGTTTATAGATAATGGCCTGTTGCAGATGCCTAGAAGAGCTCTTTATTTTATTTTTTATTTATGTTTGTGTATCACATTAAATGTTTTAGGAATGATGGATTAATTATTTTTGCACCCACCTGCATTGGCGGGATCTAAGTTCCAAACATGGATGCCTGTGTTCAGTAGCATATCTTGAATTCCCAAATTAGCATAAGTGAACCTTCAGAAGTGCTAGGCTCTCACATCAAGCCAAATGGAGGGGATCAGATAGATGTCTACAGAGTTGGTAGGAAGGCCAAAAACTGCATCTGTGTAGAAAGGAAGAGGAAAAGCCCCCTCAATTTTTGTTGTGTACATTCTGTGTTTGTTTCAGGATGAATTTTCATCCTGAGCCATATGTGTACACATAGTAGAAGGCAGAAGTCTTGTCTAAGAGTTCAAAAATTGAAACCAGACTCAAAAGCTTAATGCATTTAAAGAAAATCTCATGATATTTTTGTGGGGGTCTGCCTCCTTGTTTTAAAGTTGTTGCCTTAGCAATAATGTATGTATAATGAGGCAGGACTTGACAAATGTATGTTTCTGGTCACCATGGTGATCAGTTTTAGTAGCCTGTCACCTAGCTCTACTGCAGAAATATTAGGGAGGAGTGCCCTCTGAGGACCAAAAGTAAAACTGCTGGCACCTGTCTGTGAGCCAGTTTTCTTCACCCTTGTAATAAGTCCAATTTCTCAGTGCTGTAGAAAATTTAAGATTTGCATTTCCTAACAATGTTAACAGTGCAACCTTAGTATTTTATTCACAGAGGTTTTAGTGCTAACTTATATTTAGGAAAGAAATACCCTGTGCTTAACAGTGGCATTTTAAAGGGTCTTAATTCAGCTTTGAAACTTCTCATTGAAAAGGTTTGGGCATAAAGGGGCAGCTGTAACTTTTTTGGAAATGCTGTTCTTCCTCTTGAGGCACTTTACTATTCCGTTGACTCAGTCTTTCAGCAGTCACCATCCATTTTAGATTCAGATAAAAACTGTCTTAGGCATCAGAACAATGGAAACTTGGACCTAGATTAGAGCAGCAGTTTTAAGCCTTTTCTCCAGTGACAGACTGCTTAGCCAAAATTCATTTAAGTGGCAATAATGCTTAAGATCTATCTACATGACAACTCGCACTTCTTGCCTTGGATGATGGAGCTGCACCAATGGCCAATTAATGCTAGGTGCTTTGCTGCTGTAGATAATATGCCTGTGACCTGGTGATGCCAGTCAAAAAGAATTATAGAGTTGGAAGGGACCTCATGAGGTCACCTAGTCCAGCCCCCTGCTAAAACAGGACCACTCCCTCTAAATCCCTAATGCTGTCATGAAGCAGAAGGAGAATGAGGGCAGTGTAACAGGAGCATTTCTTCAAAATCATAGAAAACAGTAAGTATGCTCAGCAATCTTTCAGATTGTTGCTTTTCATCACCTCAGGACTGTTTACCTGTACAGTTATCATTTCACAAAATGGGGGAAATGTGTTTTCCACCTCACATTGCTCCACTAAAATCTTGGCCAACTGAAAAGCTTGTGTACATCCCCAAAAATTGATACTTGCATGAAGATGAAAGCCTGGTCTACACTCAAATTTTGTATCTATGTAGAAGCATTTTCCAGCAGTATGAAAAATATACATCCCTAAGTGCCCTTGCTCTACAAGTCTAACCCCTGGCATAGATACAGTTAGGTCAATGCTTCTATTAATGTGTTTAAAAAAAAAAAAAAAAGACCAAGGACTTCTGTGGCATTTTTTAAAGGCTAATATATTTATTGCATGAGCTTTTGTGGGTGGAATCCCACTTTGTCGGACACTTGAAATGAAAAATTTACACTATAGAAGGGAAAAATAAATGTTGTGGGGGTAAGTCGCAAGATCAGTTCAGATTATTTCAGCAAATCAAATAAGTTGTTTTGCTTCTCCTCTGGAATCCGTTAATCTAGTTATTGTCCCATGGAATGATGGTGTGCCAACAGCAATGGAAACACCCTTTCCACTTCTGCACACTGTGTCCACACTACAGGTTCCAGAAGTGTGGCACTGAAACTATGTAGTGTAAACACGGAGATTTTGGCTCAGAAGCAGCTGCAGCAGGTAAAACAGCTGCATGCCATGGCAGAAGTAGGTAAGGATTCAGCTGCCAGCAGATACCAAGTACTTGCAGCATGTTGTCATCAGGCTGCTTTTTACTCTTTTAGCAGTGGACGTTTTCTCCCTGCTGATGAGCTTTTCATTCCAACCTCCTCTATCACCACCTGTTCATCTTGGCTTCCACCCGTTCTTATTCTCCTTTCCCTTTTCTCCACTTACCTGCTTCCCATCAATGTCCGGTTTCCTTTTCCTTGTTTTACCAGTTAACAAATTCCATCCAAAAAATTTAAACAACCTCAGTTAGCTTCTACATTTGCTTGCAATACATATAAAAATAGAAAAACTTTATTCAAATAAAAAGTTCATGTGTGAAAATGGTTTGAGTAGACCAAATAGCACTTAAGCACCAACCATAGTTCTCTTGAAATCTGTAATTCCTAGTGTCTTTCTGAAATGCTTGTTGACCATTTTGCTGATTGTTCCGTGGAACAGGTTTCTTTGGGGTTTTTTTTTTTTTTTTCATTCTCCCACTTTTTCATTAAGTTTCAGAAAACAATAAAAATGTACTTTTCCCCCTTCTGTGCCTTTACAAAAGCAGAATCTGTGTAGATAAAGCCCATTTGCTTGGCTAGGGATTACTGTTTCTTGGTTATTTTGGTCTTGGTACCTTTTGTGTAGCAGAATATTTAAAGATGCAGTGTAGAACAGAAAGATGAAAGATATTTCTGGTCCTGTGACGTAGGAACCACCTGTTCTAGAATTTTTTTCAAAATGAATTTCAGTGCTCATGAAAGCTGCTGGCTTTGGGAGCCTTAGGGATGGAAATCCTTTATCCCCATAGATAGCTCAGGGAGCCGCAGCATGATCTTATGGTTAAAGCATTAAACTGGAATTCAGGAGATGTGTCTCTGTTTTCAGGTTTACCACAGCTGACCTTGGGCAAGTCGCTTGACCTCTGTGTACTTTGTCTCCTCACCTGTAATATCTCCGTGTCTCGTGAGACAGCTGTGAGAATTCATTCACTTAACACTTGTGAGACACTAACACCACAGTGACAAGTATCCTAGAAAAGACAGTATTTGAATTTTAAAAAAACTCCTTACACTGTCCTCTAAACTAAAGAGTCGCAACTCTTGATGTAACAGCATTACTTCTAAATGAGACTGTCGTCTGCAGGCTTCTTTGATTCCTGGCTAATCGTCTGAGAAGGCTAACAGGTGAGAACCGCCAAACAGACTTCATGTAGGTTACCAAGTCTCTTGAGATGGATGGGGACTTGTGGTCACTCCTTTTCAGATGCAGGAATGTCGGGCAGGATCAGATCATAGGTCTGTCTAATCCAGTGGTTCTCAACCTGTTAACCGTTTCCCCCCTCTGGACCCCCCACAAGCAAAGAGTTGATTGCTACAATTTCCAGTTTAATTATCCATACTGTTGTTACAATGTGCATAGCTGCAGATTTTATTAATGATCATAAAATTCTCGAATCCTTTAAAATGAATGCAGATATCCACCCACTGTGGTTTTTCACTGCTCCTCTGTGGCAGCAGGGAATTCCACAGATTGGCTGGACACTTCACAAGTCCCTTTTAGTGGTTCTTAATTTGCTGTCTCCCTTCTCTTCCCTGTACTGGCCTCCCAATCTCTGATGCCCCTTTCCTGCACTTGTGCCCCAGACCTGGTTTTCTGGTGCTCTCAGCCCTGTAGCTGTACTCTCTTCAGAGTCCCTTTACCAAGCTAAACAAATGATTTACTGACCTTTCTGCTTCTCTGTTGCAAACTGTTTCCCTTCACTGGCACTTTGTGCTTCCTCTCCCTGCATTGTTCTTTTACTCTATTTCAATACTTCTTTCCTGGAAAATGCTTTATAAATCATTCTGCATGGTACAAAATCAAATGCTTTTCTGAGATCCTGATAAACGTATATCCACTTTTTCACTGTTATCTAACCTAATGATTTGGTCATATAATAAAGGATTTCAGCAGATTTGTCTGGCATGACCTTCTTTTATGAATCTGTACCAGCTGTCCTCTATTAAATTATACATTTCCAAATGTTCTACAATTTTGACTTTTATCAGCACATGTAATACATTCACACAGCTGAAACTAGGTTTTCTGATCTGATGGATTTCAACAAAAATCTTTGTTGCTAGCCAATATGGTTGATGGATTTTTTGCAAATGCTTTATATAGAACTTTCCTCATGTTCTCCAGTTTGCTTAATTTGTCTGTTCGGATTATGAAATTCTTAAGACTGAAATTATCCTATCTTGTAAAGCTCTGAGCATACTGTGTGTGCTTAATACAAAATAATCTTATTGTTTCTGTGCGCCATATGGGAAATAAGTTAACGGATTTGTATCTGGGCTTAGCAAGAGGTGATGTTGTCTTGTCCACAAATAGGGGACTTAACTGGGAGTTGGGACACCCTGGTTTTTTCCCCAGCTTTTTGAATGCACATCACTTCACCTCTCTGTGCATCTCTTTTCTGTCTCTGCGGGATGGGGCTGTCTCAGTTAGGGCCTCTAGGTGCTACTGTAATACAGGTAATAATTTTTAGGGTGATGCCAGTGTTCCTATCACAAAACCGCCAAGGTGATAAGCAATAATTGACAGTCTTAACAGAAAGGTTAAGAATGGGCCAATGAAACTCCTTTCATAAGGAGATTCCCTAGTGGAACGTGTCTGCGGGTGTCTTCATAGAATCATAGCAACTGGAAGGAACCATGAGAGCCCATCGAGTCTACTTCATTTTAAAGGTAGCTTGGGTGATGGGCATACTGGTCTAGTTCTCTGAGCTCCCAAATTAGCTTACCTTGGATGTTAAACAGCCAGTCTGCAAAGACGGACCAGGTTAGTGCATTCTCACTCGTTCTGCACATCCCAGCATGTGTCTTACTAGGACTTCTGAGGGCCCATCTCATGGTTCTTTTGTGCTGCAGTAAGTCCCTCCCAGAGAGCCTGTGCTTCTGAGCACAAAGCTGTGATTGTAGGATGGGAGTAGAGAGCTATCAGCACTTGAAAATAAGGGGTTAGATCAGGGTTTCTCTACCATTGGGTCATGGTCCAAAACTGGGTCACCAGAATGCGTCCAAAGGCTTGTGTGGGAAATCTGGGGGTGCTGCCTCCAAGGGGGAGGAAGATTTCCCAGAGAAAGGCCTGGTGGGAGCTGGGTCACTGCCCCTGAGTGGACTGAAGGCCCTGGGGGTAGCTGCAGAGCTCTCCCAGCACTTGTCCTGCAGTGATAGCTCCTGCTGCTTCAATCCTACAGGGCTGGCTTGTTTCAGTTCCCCGCTCTGGGTGCTGTAACCTGGGGCCTGGGGTTGCAGCACTGTGCAGGTTTGGCCTAGCTGCCTTGCTAAAGATGGGGGACCAGCTGGGCCAAATTTGTGTGAGCGGTACAGCAATGCCATGCACCAGGTAGCAACCCCACCCATACGTGTTTGGCTGCTGATCCCATGTCGGGGCACCAGGCCAAGCCATAGTAAGGCTTCAATGGCTGGTGTGGGGATCTGAGCCCAGCCAGCATCATGGGAGAGAAGTCTCAGGAGCCACCCAGTGGTACATAAAATGCATTTATTTAGCCCTTGTTACGTTAATGTGTACATCACATCATGGGTAAGATACATACTTAGAAAGTCATTGTGTTTTTGCACTAAAACAATTTATTGGGTTGTGATAGGCCCCCAGCCGTAACAAATGGGACCTGAGCCTGCTAAGTGTGAGAGCCACTGTTCAGACTTTATCCTCATTACCTGTTAGGTGAGTTACCAGCCCAAGTAAAGGTGACATCTGTGCTCTAATAACGTATGCCCTCATCTGGGTCAGCCCACTTGAGTTAAAAGTGCCCACTGAAACCTCATGATGAGAGGGGGTTTGTGTGTGTGGATGGAAGGGGGACTAAGGGCAACACTTGAGTAAGAGGCTAAGTGAACTACACTGAAGGTGGTAAGGCCTTTTCTTTAATAATATATAACTCCTATACAACCCCATGGGACACAAGTAGATTTGGTGTTCATGGGAGGGATGAGATTTGATAATCCTCTCCCACCCCTTTGTTCTTTCAAGGTTTCTTTGTTCCATGTGAGTGTAAGGTGGCTTTTTTTTTTTGTTTTTTGTTTTTTGTTTTTTTTGTGACCTACCCTCAAAAGTAATGGGATTTCAGAAGAAGAATACAATAATTCCAAAAAATACATTTATACCAATTTGTAAGATACTGTTGCATTCCTTTTTACAACATAGTATTCCTTAAATACCCTTCCCTACATTTAGTGCTCCGAGATCCCCATGGTATACCGAGGGCTGGCGAACAAACATGAAATGGTTACAAGACTGATGCAGTGGTGATAGTGACTAGCTGTGGAAGGCCATTAGAAGAATGGCTTAGAGGATGTCTAGACTCTTGAATGAGGAGGTGGCCTGCCTCTCACAGTGTGTTGTAGTGGATCTTAATTGGATCTTCAACTGCCTTTGGAGTCTTGTGTAATTTTAACATCCTGCGATGCAATTGTTAGTTTCCCCAAGCCAGCAGGTTGCTGCCTTTTCTTTTGATGAAGCCTTGGCAGTGTTATCCATGTTTTTGTCACCTTGAGGTTGGATTGCTGTACTGCATCCCATGTAGGGCCGCCCAGAAACTGCAGCCAGTCCTGGGCAGCAGAGTTTAATTAGAAGGGCTTCTTACAGATAACTGCTTAGAATTCATTGGGGGGGGGTGTTCATTTTGTTGACTTAAAACTTTGAATGGGTTGGATCCTGGATACTTGGGAGACTGCCAGCTACCCCTGGTGATACAGTGACTATTGAAATGGACTGACATACTCAAGTTAAAATCCCCCTTGTAAGTGAGAGGAGCTTAGAGGCAGAGAATTTTTAGTGATTGCTCCTCAGCACTGGAACTTGCTTCACAGAACTCAAATTTATGCACCTTCAGGTCAAGTTGTTGAGCTTATCTTTGTTTTCAGAGGTTTATTCTGAGATAGTGGATGAATGGACTATGCTGACTGGCGAGACACTCCTAGATTTGGAAGGAAAGATTTCATATTTTGGATGCTAATCCTATTTCTGTACATGCACCAGCAGCTCCAGATGGTCACATCTTAAAATAAGATTTTAAATAAATACGGCATTTGTAGTTTTCAAAACTCTGTTTAAACATTTGTCAGTCTGGACCTCTCCTATGAATAAAAGGGTTCTTTATTATAGTGGAGAAAGGCATAACAAGAGCCAGTGACTGAAAGCTGATGCTGGACAAATCTAAACGTGAACTCAGGCACAAATTTGTAACAAGGTGATTAACCATTAGAACAAACTACCAAGGGGAGAGGAGGATTCTGCATCTGAACAAATCTTCAGATCAAAACTGACTGCCTTTCTGGAAGAGAGATGCTTTGGCCAAACACAAGTTACACTTTAGTCCAATGCAAATTATTGGGCTCAATCCAGGAGTAATTGGGTGAATTGTGATGGCCTATGATATACAGGAGGATCTGACCAGCTGACTTAATGGTTCCATCTGGTCTTAAACTGCATCAGTAATTAGAGGAGTTCAATCTGTAGGTTGCTCTGTTTACTTTTCAGAAGAAGAGGTGTTTCAAGACCAAGGTATAGGACTGGTGAGTTGGATTCTGTTCCTGACCTGCCACAAATTCAGCTTTTGTACAGTTTCATGTTTTAAAGACTGTGCTATTAAACAAGACTGAATTTGGCCATGTTGACTTAAGAACCCTCCTCCAGGGGTCTTCAGTGGGGTTTGGAATTGGGTCTTTCGGCACTATAGCACGGATCTTGACTAAAGGAGTAACTTCATTACCTGGTAACAGTAGTAGGATTTTAATGGACCTGCCACTGAGGCAGATGTAGAATGCATTCAACCAACGGTGTTAGATTTTGTGGCCTTAGACCAGGAACTTATCTTTTCAGTGCCAGTTACCTTCTACAAAATAGAGATGAGTTTCTTACCTCATGAGTGAATTTTAATTCATTCTCTGTGTTAGCCTTTTTAAGATCTTCAAGTTACTGCCTGTCTGTATTTCTCTAGTACTGTCTTCCTACCATGGTCGTCTTCCACCTTAAGTCACTGCTTCCTTCTTTTTGGCTTCCCACTTCTCAGCTCACTCCTACTCTAGTTTTAAATGCAAGTTTCATGATGATAGTAGAAAGTGATCTTTTTTTTTTTCTTTTTTTTTTTTTTTTTTAAACTCCAGCAGCAAACTGTACTGCATCTTCCATGCTCCTGGCCTAGGCCCAAGGTCTAGTCAGTTTGCACTTAAAAATTACGGTGACACAGTTGTATTGGTGCTGTTTTGTGTAGCCACTGTATGCTGATGGCAGAGAGCTCTCCCACCAATTGTAATAAAGCCATCTAAATGACCAGTGGTATCTATGTTGGTGGTAGAGCCTCTCCCACTGACGGAGCACTGTTTGCACAAGTGCTTCGAGTGGGAAAACCTAAGTCGCTTGGAGGCATTTTTAGGTTTGTTTGGGGTTTTTTCACCCACCTGACTCAATCAAAAATATTAAAAGGGAAAAAAATCTTTTTTAAAAATAGTTATGTACATCCATGGATACCTGCAGATTGTTTTTGCGAATGGTATGCAGATAGAAGTTTTGTGCACGCACAGGGATTTTAACCAAGAAACTTCCTCCTTGCTTTTGCCAGTAGCTGTGGATCTGGGGAACTGTACTTCAACACATCTAATGACCCACAGTGAGAAATGAAGAAAACTGAAGTGGTTCCCAGCAACATATTAGAAAATCTGAACTAAAACGAGAATGATTTCATGTCAAGTGAGACAAATGCAAAGTTGATACTCCAGTGCTTCACACATCCACTTGTCCTTGGCAGAGAGAAAATGAGATTTTTAATACCTAAAAACAGATTGCTGTGAAGACTCATCATTGTAAATTTAAGGTGCCTTTACAATAACTTAAGCCGGGGAAGAGCTTGTTCATTACATTCAACTCTACAGTTGTGAACATGACTTCCATATTAATATTGAATTATTTTTTATTGTCCCTACTAGGAAAGTGGAAGGAGAGTTGTTGTGTATTTTCCCTGTACTATTAATGGATAATTTATTTAATTAATAATATGAAGAGAGCAAAGGTTTGAGTGTTCACTTGCATATTAGCTATAAATTTCAAAGGAACCTGCTTTTGCTGCTATGATTAAGGCTGGCTTAGCATGTTCGTGTATAATAAAAGGAAAGGAGCATGGATGTGCCTTTGTCTAAGTTTGTTCATGGCTGTTATCAGAAAAACTACCTGGTTAAAATCTAAGGAAATATGGTCTAGGGAAAATGAACATAAACTGGTTGAAAAACCATACTCAACAGCAGTTAGCAGTGGTTCAGTATCAGACTCGGAGGATGTATCCAGTAGGATGTTACAGGGGGTCTGTCCTGGGTCTGGGACTGTCCATATTTACATCAAGGACTAAAGTACTGGTGAGGAGAGAGTGGTTATAAAATTGGTGGGTGACCTCAAACCGAGGGAGGTTGCAAGCACTGTGTAGAAAAGGGCTAGAATTCAACACGACTTTGACAAATTGGAGAAACACACTGAAAGCGGTAAGGTGATATTGAATTAAGTGTGAAGTTTTACATATAGGAAGGAAAAATCAAATACAAGATGAGGGTTATCTGTCTCGGTGGTATTACTGCTGCCAGTGATTACAGTGAATCACAAATGGAATATAAGCCAACAACACCGTGGACTTGTCAAAAAGACTAATTGCTTCTGGGATTTGTTAACAGAAGCTGTATGGGAGACACAGGAGGTGATTGTCCTACTTCACTTGGCATTGGTGAGACCTCAGCTGGAGTACTGTTGTTGAGTCTTGGGTGTCACACTTCAGGATGGTTGTGGACAAACTGGAGAAAATCTGGAGAAGAGCAACAAAAATGATGAAAGGTTTAACAAAACTGGACTGTGAGGGGGAAAAGATATGTTGAATTTTGAGAAGGGGGGACTGACAGTCTTCAGCAATGTTCTCTCTGAGCTGCTGGTGCAGCTGAGCCACTTATGGTGCTAGCTGTGTGGCAGTTTGGGAGCCTAGGCCCGGCCCGAATCCTTCCTCTCATTGTAACCTTCCCACCCTCTTTCCCAATTATCCCCCCAGCCGGCCTGACCCCATCTTCCCCTGCCCTGTGCCCTTTCCCCACCGGCTGCCTCTGTCCGCATTTGTCCCCCAGTGCCTTCTTACCTGGCTGCCAGAGCAGCACGGCCAGGCCACAGATCACTCTTCCCGCCCCCACTCCAGCATGCTTTGACTGAGCATGCTCGGAGGCTCTGAGCATGCTCAGTAAGAGCATGCTCCAGGCAGAAGTTTAAAAGCTCCCAGTCTGGGGAAGCTTTCTGCAGCCCGGAAGACTGTGTCTTCCAGCTGGGTAGGGGCCACGGCTGCTAGCCGTGAGCAGCCGGCATTGTTCCCTGTGTGGGGGAGTGATGGGGGCTGCGTGGCCGCGCAACTTAAAGGGAAGCCTTTTATAAAGAGGGTGGTGATCATCTATACTCCTGTGTACTCTGAAGGTAGGATAAGAAATAATATTATCTACAGCAAGGGAGGTTTAAAGTAGATGTTAAAAAACTTTTTTTTTTTTTTGAAAGGGGTAATTAAGCTCTGGAACAGGCTTCCAAGGGAGATTGTGGAATCCCCATCACTGGGGGCTTTTAAGAGCAGGCTAGACAGACACCACTGTGCAGTGGTCTATTGGTGCTGCCTCTCTGCAGGAGGCTAGATGACTTCTTGAAATCCTTTCCCAAACTATGCATCTATGATTTTAGATTTGGATTTGTTTCTCGTGTTAGGATTAGTCGCATCAGAGTAACAAACAAAGTGGCACTTAACACAGCTGCCCCTTTGGAACTTCACATCAGAGTGCCTCTTCTGAAGTCCCTAAGATGTTCTCTCCAATCAATATTAGACTACCTTTCCTTTTCACCAAGGAGGAGAGCACTTGTGTTCATCTTTATTTAGAACCAATCAGAAATCTGTACCATCCTTTTTTCCCATTACTGTGGCTAAAATCCTTCTGCTCCTTGGGCATCTCTCACCTAGGTCACTGCAGCTTCCTCCGTTTTTGGTTCCTCCTCCAGTTTTAAAATTCTTGATTATGGAAAGTGATTTTCTTGAACTCCAGCAGCCAACGGCACTGATTGTTCCATGGTATTGGCCTAGGTCCAAGAGCTACTCTGCACGTAAAACTAGCAGAGGTAGTTACTGTGGCCATAGGAATGCTTGTGTATCCTCATGTCAACGGGGGGGGGGGGGGCTCTCCCACCGACATAATAAAACCACCTAAATGTGCGGTGGTAACTGTGGCAGCACGAGAGTGTCTCCTGTTGACATAGTGCTGTCCATACAAGTGCTTAACGCTGGTAAAACTTTTGTTCAGAGTGTGGGGTTTTTTCACATCCCTGAGTGACAACAGATTTGCTGGCCTGTGTTACTGTAGACAAGGCCCAAGTGTCAGAGCTAGTGCCCTGAGCTCACTTTTAATTAGACCATCTGTCCTTCAGAAAGTTTGTATATATTTTAAGATGCAACTTTGTTGTTTCTGTTTAATGCAGAAACTGCTGTTATTTTCAAAGCTGAAATTTGGCAGTTGGTCAACAGTATGATCTCATTGCTTTCATGACATTGGCTGAGGGAAAACATTTTGAATGCAGATGGGAGATTTTGACAGAGTAGTTTAGGTAGTGTCTACACTAGCACTTTTGTTGGTCATGAATGTGGGGGGGGGGGGACCTCAGCCTGACTGACTAAGTTTTACCAATAGAAGTGCCAGTGTGGAGATCCTCTCCTGCCAACATGTTTAACATTGATTGTTAATTACACCAACGAGAGAGAGCTCTCCCTTCAGCTTAGAGCAGCTAAATGGGAGATGTAACAGCAGCAGCAGTATGGTTTTGGTGCTGTTTGGTGTCTAGTGTAGACATACAAAAAAAAACAACAAAAAAACAAACCCAAAAAACCCAAGGAATCATAGGGCACTTAAAGACTGACAGATTTATTTTTCGCATGAGCTTTCATGGGAGAAAATCCCACTTTGTCAGATGCTTCAGAGATGTAGAGGTTGAACCTAACAACTGCTCTGATTTGCTGTCACTGTATGACCTGATCCTATGTTTTACACCCCCTTGCATTTTTCATTCCATTCTGTAAGTTCCCCCATCTTCAAAGCATCTGATGAAGTGGGATTTTCTCCCACGCAAGCTCATGCGAAAAATAAATCTGTTAGTCTTTAAGTGGCACACGACTTCTTGTTGTGTTGTGTTGTGTTTTTTTTGTTTTTTGTTTTGTTTTTTTTCTGGACTAGACTAACACGGCTACCCCTTTGGAAATAGTGTAGGCATAGCATCGCTGTGTATAAATAACAGAATTTGGAAAGTGAGATTTCAGGAATAGGGTCTGATCCTGGTGCATCTGTCACTTTGTCTTTCCTGGTCCTTTAATATTTATAACACAGTGACATGTCTGCTATTCAAGACAGAAATCTTTTTGAAACAAACAGAAAAAGGATGAAAATTGTCCAAAGAGGATGAGAGGACCAGTGTTCTCCAGTCCCACGTCTCTTGGGCAAATTGCCCACTTGATCCTAATGGAAGATCCAAACTTAGCACAGGGAAGATGCACTGTCCCTTTTCTTTCCCCCTAAATCCGGCAATAGGACTGCGGGGTCTTAACATAGTGCTTCTTACCCAGCTGGCAGGTTTGCTGTTGTGGGACAAAAGGCCAGCTTTTGTTCATGCTGTTCTGTGTACGTGGTGCCTTCTGGGGTCCCTGTGTTTTCTAGGGCTTTTCCATTGATAATGCTTGTTCCAAGAACACATTTTATAGGCATGCAACACAGAGTGATCTGTCCCAGGCTGAACGAAGTATCCTCAAGTAACTTTCTGCTCGCTGCCCAAGTATGTCTGCTTA
Organism: Podocnemis expansa; assembly: GCA_007922195.1. Taxonomy (NCBI): domain Eukaryota; kingdom Metazoa; phylum Chordata; order Testudines; family Podocnemididae; genus Podocnemis; species Podocnemis expansa. Next base: position 2,841,114 of record ML682105.1, read on the forward strand.
CCACTTTTCAAAAGGAAGATAGCTCTGTCTTTGTAGTGCTCCCAGCTCATGCCACCTTGTGGAGCAAATCACTAGAGATGGTAGCTAAAGAAAGAGTTTCTAGGTCACCCATTTTCATAATATTTAGCATTTCAGAGCTTTTTGCAGACATTAACTAATCCTCATGCATGCTTGTAAGGGAGATAACTAATTTTGATGAGCATTGTTTTACACAGGGTTAAATGGAGGCAGGGATTATTTTTACCAACAGCCAAAGAGAATCCATCTTGACTCCTAGACCTGTGATTTTTAGCACCAGATGTAAGCTTTCTCATAGGAGTTCATACCAGGCACATCAGCTTCTGTGTGTGTGTGATCATTTATAGAGACAGATTACCACGAGATTTGTTTCCAGTTTTAAAATACACCTCTATTGATGCAGAGAGTACTTAGCTGGTGTTTTATTTGGCCCTATAAACATCCCTTAGTGACTTGAGTCATTGTAATGTGTGTGGTGGTTAAACGTGAAGAATTATTTACAGGACTTGGAGAACTAAGGGGCCATTGACATGAAAGGTGAAGCTACAATTGATATCAAAGGACAGACGCTGGGGTTTAAAAGTCCTTGGAATAAATGGAAATTCAGGGATTGTAGAGGGGGATTTATCATATTTAATACTGTGATCCCTGTTTTCTGCTTTCAAGATGATGGCTTCCAACATCTTTAATAAAACATACAGGGAGTCTGATGGCACTTTTAAAGGCTAACGTGACCTCATGAGGTCCCTTCCAACCCTATGAGTCTATGATTCTGTTTATCACGTGAGCTTTCGTGGGAGAAAATCTCACTTCATCAGATGCTTCACAGTGGAATTTTCTCCCACAAAAGCTCAAGCAGGAAATAAATTTTTTAGTCTTTAAAAGTGCCCCCAGACTGTTTGTTTTGCTGGCTACATTTTGGAACTTGACTTCTTTTATGTGTGTCTTACATGTGCTTGGCTAGGCTTTTATGTGACTGCATATCACAGGGGAGTCCAAATTCTGTGATTAGCCAGATAATAAAATGAAAATTTCTTCACATTTTGAGCAAATTTTAAGGATTTTTTTTCTTTGACTTGTCTCTGTTTCAGAATGGTAAATAACTCTGAAGACCCCTGAGAGGCTTTGTGACTTGCCTTCCCCATGTAAAGTATGCTCAGAACCTTTCCAGTGGTGTAAGTACAACATGTCACTCCAGAAAAGTTCAAATGTTTGCATTTTCTGTAATTCAGTTCAAAGAGTGCAGAGGAAAGGTCACTGCTGTGGTCAGCATATGGCTATCCTAGAATTGCCAGACTTTTACTGGTGGAGCTACAGGGTCCAGTTCTCCTTTCACTTGCCTTGCAATGATATATCTGCATTGGCTGCTTTGACTCCTGGCTCAGCACCAGTGTGGCAGGGAGGAAACTCATGCTTGTACCTTTTAGATTTGAGCTACCCCTGAAGCCCCAAGTCCCAGGATTACATTTAGGGTGGGCATGGGGTCACCTGTCTCACCCCATGTTACAGGTCAGCCGTAGGCACCTGCGTGGGCCTCCACTCTCAACCCTATGAAGGCAGGCCTCTGTTTAGGGTGAACAGTGGGGCACCTGCTGCCCTGAGTTACATCAGTTCTGGCTGTCAGCACCCCCAAGCTTGCCAGCATGTGACCAGTCACCCCATTAACACTTCTTTTTCCCCCATCCTCAGTAGCTGCCAGTGGCTCCCAAGCGTCTCAAGGAGTGGTCAAAAGCCTCGGGTGGTCTGGATTTGCCCACAGTTCACCTATTTGGCTACCCCCCCAAAATAGCCCCTGTGTATATTACACAAAATTGTGTGCTTGTTGAACAGGGCACTTGCAAGATGCAGAGCGTGTCTCTAGAACCCAAATCTGGACCTTGGCAAAGAACAGTTCACTATCTCTGGCCTAGCCTGTCAGTCTTAACTCTGACGCAGACTCTTAACACAATTTTAATGCCTGGTCTGTAGATTTAAGCTATTAGCTCTGCTGCCCTGGCCAGGTTTCAATTACATTCTGTCTCTCATTCCATGTAGTTTTAATTGAATACTGTGTTCTCAGTGGCTTTCCACAATTACTGTGGAATGTTGCTGTGTACTGTAAAAGAGCTGCTGTCTTCCACCCCAGAGGTGGCAGCTTTTTGCTGATTCCTTTAAAAAGGCACATGCACACACAAACTATATTTAACGGGGATTAGAGGAAAAGTGTTAGATTGGAGGTTATGAAGTATGGTGCTCCAGCTTAAAATACTTCATTTAATGGTGTGTCACGTTGAAAGAAATTTCCAGACTAAACTATAGATTAATTTATTTGAAGGACTAAATATGTTTAACAAGTAATTAATGGAAAAGAAGAAGAAAATGAAGGATCATAAAACAATAGGGGTTCTAAGCTGCCATTCATTTGACAGGTTGTGAAATCACGACCCTCTTCATGTGTGGCCATATGTGAAGCTTATTTTAAAAAATAAAAGGGGGCAGAAATATCTATCAAATTAACTGCATTATGTTCATCGTGCAGTTCTTTACCAAAGAAGAAAAGAGGTTTTCCAAAGAAACAGGCATACAAATCTAAGGCAGATTTGTAGAGATGCACACGACTTGAGAGCTAGGCACTGCAAGAATCGGATCACAGCTCTGAAACTGGTTCCCTTTGTGGCCTGATGCAAATAAATTCTCTGTGTCTCTCCCCATCTGTACAGTGTGGTGAACTATCAGCTGTAGCTTGTAACTCACAGGACTATTGCAAAATTAGTGCATGTTGTGGTGGAATATGACCACAAATATCCATCTTAATTGCATGTTTTGGTCTGTGTACCTAAACGTGATGATTAAATGTTCAGCTTCCGAGGGGATCAGATATTATGAACACACTCCCTTGCAGGGGAGGCGTGAGCACCAGTCTCCAAGCTAGCCATTACAATCCTTTGAGACTGAATAGGTCTAACTACCCAAACAATGGCACAGCCAACAGGGAAGCATTCTCCTGGATAAACCCTGTCAGAGACTCCTGCTCGTTGGAAGAAAAGGGGTTGAATGGTGTTACTCAAAGAGAACCAGGTTCAGGGTTTGCCTACAAATGGAGTCATTCAGGAATAGCACAATCTCTGTGTGTCAATCAACCCAGAGAGACCCTCTTCCTCTAACACACCATCTGGGCATGCTGTGCATGGCGACCAATCACAGAAGAATCTGTGCTTGCTGGGAGAAAGTAATGGGCTTCTGATCTGTTTCTTTAAATTAAAAGGAAGCCTCACTAACTCAGGTCTGGTCCACACTACAAACTTTTGTTGGGATAGTGGTGTTTCTTTGTGGCGTGTCTTTTTTAAGGGAAAAACCCCCCAATATTCTCATACTGGCAGCAACTCTTATATTGGAAAAAAAGTGCTTTTTAGCAGTATCACTTTTGTTTGGGGACAAACAGGGCTTGACAAAGTTGACTCCCGGCTAGGTGCCAGCAGTTCTGGTTTTGGCTGCCAGAGGGCACTCCTCTGCCAAATAGCTAAAAACCCTGGTCACCATGATGACCCAGGGCCCGGGTTTCGTCAGTCCCTGGTTATAAACTGTGCTAGTAAAACCACACCATTGCTGGTAAAGCTGCATCTACCGCAGGAGGCTTTGCTGCTGTGTTTGTGCTGGTATAGCTACTGGCAAACCCCTTCTAGTGCAGACAAGACCTTATCTTGTCTCAGAAAGATTACCTGAGTCTAAATATGTATGTAGGCTGTTAGCTTTAAAATTCTTTATTTCTCTGCTGCTTTGTTTCAACTACTAAGTAAAAATACTTGGTTTTAAGAATACAGGAGGTCTCTGTCTCTCATCACAGACTCACAAGGTAGGAATTGCGGGTGGCTGAAGCCTGGAGGGACCTGCAGGATGATAAGTGGTTGATATGCACCAGGCAGTGTATGCCATAGTTCTGGTCTTTAGAGTGTGAAGCCCCTGCTCCACTACAGACTTCCTGGGTGACCTTGAGCAAGTCTTTCCATTGTGCCCGAGTTTCCCCTCTGTAAAATGCCCGGCCTCCCTTGTAGGAGTGCTGTGAAGATAGACACAGGAAAGGTTCTGAGGTACTGACGTGCTGCAGGATACCTGAGAGAGAGCAGAGGAATTGCAAGATGCTACCCTGAGACACACAAAGGCAAGAGGGGGTGAACTCAAGTGCAATAGGCAGGCCTCTAGATGGGATTGTGCCTCAGTTTCCCTGCCACCATGACTCATTTCTTCATTTAGGTTGGGGAAGACGCTTTAGAGCAGCGGTCTCAAACTCAAATCACCATGAGGGCCAGAAGAAGACTAGTAGAGGGCTGCATGAGGATTAGCATGGTAGCCCAATGGCTGCACCACTGAAACCTTTCCATATAATGATAATGCAAATACTAGTAATGATCGTGGCACTGCTGGCCTCAGGCAAGAGCTTTAGGGGCCACGTGCGGCCTGCCTGCCATGTGTTTGAGACTCCTGCTTTAGAGTTTTTTGCATAACTCCCGCAACATGAGTCCTGTCACACACTGTCACCAGGCCTCAAGATCTCTCCAGCTCAAAACTGTTCTTCCCTTTGTGGCAAGCTTTAGTGTTCGCCTCCTCTGGGAAAGAATTCCTTTTTCCCTTATCTCAGAGGCTGCACCACAGTCTCTGCATCAGCACTTGGAAATTAGCATACTATTCACTATAGGTTCTTATACCTTGCTGGCCACTGTGTACGTGAGGGTGCTTCCCAGCACAGGTGGACAGACACATCAAGTTTCGATGAAGCTCTCATGCTAAAAGTGACTGTGATTCTGGCAGCACGGGCTGGACATTTGAGCATGTAACCAGGGAGCCAGCGAGAGTATGCTTTGGCAACTAGCCTGAGCCGCCTCCCATGTCACTGCCTCCAAGCTGCTATTTTTAGAACATTAGCTCGAGCAGAGCGAATACATCTGTCTGTCTGTCTGTCTGCGCTTGGAAGCATTCTCCCAGCTGCTGCGTAGCAATACCATGAGTGCCTTTCAGAACTGTACCATGACATGGCTCACATCTGTGGTGGTTTGGTTTTCTCCCCCAGGGAAGAAGTGTGTGCAGCAGAGTATCTTGTTTTGGTAGGAATCTTTTTTTTTTTTTTTTTTTTTTTATGTACACATTGCTCTGTATTTGTTAGGGAAGGCAAGATCAAATAAATGCGCCTTGCACTTGGAGCAGAAGATGGTAAGATTTGCGATGCTGCTTAGTTTCTGCGGGAGGTTCATTTCATTGCTCATTCATAGCCCTCCCCCATGTTCAGTAGTCTTCCTATCAGCAATGACAAAGAGTGGAATCTGGCCTCCTGTTCTCCCCTATACTCTGCAACTCTAAGTCCTACTGCACTGCTGTGAGGTAGCAATGAGAGTACTGATTTTACAATGGAGAACTTGAGAAGCAAAGAGATGAAGGCCTGGTCTACACCTAAAACTGAGGTTAACCTAGATATGTTGCTCAGTGGCATGAAAACCATGAGAAATGTAGGTAAGGCCCACCTGCACTCTGGTATGGACATCACTAAGTTAATGGAAGAATTCGTAAGGATTTTACAGTAATGTAAAAGCCTTTGCATCACTCTAGAGAATGTCTGTTTTGTAGCCGCATAACTGCAGGTGTGCCACCATTACACTTGCAGAATAAATTCACCCTATGTCTTTTTCCCAGGAATTCAAGGGTCCTGGTCCTGTGCTTAGTCACAGGTAAATATTTTTGTAAAGACTCTGATTATGAAAATCAGCTTTTATGTAGTGCTTTTTATCTTGTGAAAGAATTTCTTAACTGAGAACTGACCAGGTTGAGACATGAATGGTTTAACAGGCCTGAAAGAGAGAGGATTTAGGAGGAATGCACTCTAAGACAAATAACAGTGCTATTAGAGATATGGTGAAGAAGTGCAGACTTAAAGAATTTAATCAATACCTCTCTGTGCCAGCCTACCGTGTCCTTGTTTTTCCCTCTCCACATGTTGTGCTGACATCCTTGACTTATTGTTTATTAAACCTGTGTAGATTGTGCTAACTTGTAACACTGTTTCTCTTGACTGTTATGAAATTTTTCCCTTTTGACCCTGATTCCTTTTAGGGAACTGATATTAGTTTGTACCAATTAGAGAATGTTAGGTCTTGTTACATCTACCTATGTATATGCATGTATGTTAATATAGCTGTTAAGCTATAAAAGTTTCTGTAATGCATTTGAGGGGTGGAGACCAGCATCTTATCTGCTCTCCCCGCTGCAGTGTGAATAAATTAGCTCTTGAATTGCACTCAAGTTGGGTTCAGCTGTTTTCTTTGACAATCTGTATGGTAGATCTCAAAAGCGCTTTACATTGGTGGGCATTTAACAGAGGGGAAATGACCATAGGGCTTAAGTCACTACCCAAGGTGACACAGTGTCCAATGGTAAAACCAGAAATAGCTCTTGGGTCTGCTTAATGCCAACCAGCCACTATCCTCTGGACCACAATTGATCAGTTGTGGAGGATTCCAAAGACTAAATGGAACAATAGTTTACAGAGAGAACCAGCATGTGGGCTTTTTTTGGTTTGTTTTAAAGCTAGTTCAAAAACCAGAGAACCCACTAAAAAAGTGATATGCGGATAGTTGATATTCTGCCCTCAGCCTGTCTTCTATAATTTTTGTAGCGGCGAGTATTTGATTACGCTGGATTTATTTTCAGAAGTTTCGGGCTGCTCTTATTATGTCACCACTTTGATCGAAAGCATATGGCAGTGTTCTGCATTTGTGAGACAGTGCTTTGCATGCATAAACAGAACCAGCACCACTTAAACTTGGTAGAGCCATTAAAAGTCTGATTTCACACCTTGGAATTCTCTGGTTTGTTTCTTCAGGAGAAGAGCAGTCATTAGAAGGGTTGCATCTGTGTCTGTGGATCAAGAGGAGTAGCTGAGTCGTTTTTGAAAATCAGAACGATGGGGTGCAACTGTAAAAGCTAATTTTGCAGTTTTCCATGTTGGGATGGCTCTCTATTTATTGACAAGATGAGCACTTATGGCCTGACTATCTTTTCTTGTAGACTAGTAAAACTCCACTGAAGTTGGCAGAATTATTATTGGCCTACACAAATTTTACGGAGAAGAGACTCATATCCTTAGTTCTCAGTTGCAACTCAGCATTCATAGCACTGGCTGCGGCTTCAAAGATATTACTTAATATAGCACAAAGGATTCTGGGGCATGTCCAAGAGAGAGGGGTGCCTCTGCAACGTAGATGAGGCAGAAATGTCAGACACTTGTAAGGTGGCAACTTGGTGCACAGAAACTTGGTAGTTTCTGAAGATCAGGCAAGAACTAGCATGTTAATGGGTCTCGTTCTAATGCCCCTTACAATGTTGTGCCCTGTGTGTAGCAACCTAATTTATTCCTAAGGCCTCTCTTGTCTGCAGGTGGATGGGAAACAGCCTTAAAGTCTCTGTCTCTTGAAGTTGAGCAGGCACTACCAAATTGAGAGGAGCAGATTACACTGTTCACAATGTGCGCCATTAAAAAAAACAAACAAGGAGTCTTGTGGCACTTTTAAAGACTAACAAATTTATTTATCGCATAAGCTTTTGCCAGTTTTCTCCTACAGAAGGTCATGCAATAAATAAATTTGTTAGTCTTTAAAAGTGCCTCAAGATACCTTGTATGTTTTGTGGAACTAGGTTCACATGGCTACCTCTTTGGAACTGGTCAGTGTGTTCCATGCTGGTTGTTGTGTGCCATGACCTTTACTTTAAAGGAAACTGTCTTGCCCGAGCTTTCTGCAGGCATGAATTTCAGCAGTAAACCAGGAAGGATGAAAGGCAGAAGAGGGAGGGGAGACTATGAAGAGACTAGAGGATTGAAGCCCCACCTTGATGATTGAGCATATTATTAAAATATCTTGGAAGAGAAGCATTTTGTATAGTCTAAATTGGGCAGAATGTGTAGATGGAAAGGTTAAAAACTAGCAGCTGTAGGTGGGTGAACGCAGAATAGACTTTTCCAAGTCAAAGCAATTGCTTGAAATCCAGCCTAATTTGGTTATGACTTAAATTGTCAACAGCTCGTGCCAGTTAGCGTACATGAAATGAGTTGTTTAGTCTCAGTCCAACTGGACAAATAAAAAGCACTACCACAACAGGTAGCAAGTGATACTTCAGCAAGTGGTCTCCTCAGAGACGCCTAAGATTGAAGGGAGACTTACCAGGAGGGAGAGAAGTTTGCACAGTTGCTATGTGTATTGTACCTGTCCTATGACAGAAGTCCAGTCCCCAACACTGGACAATCAGCACAAAATTCCCAAACGCAGGATAAAATGTTTCAGGTTAAGAAGTTCAATCATCAACAAACCACAAGCAACTCTGTGTTGATTAAACTTCTCTCTAGTTAACCATTGATCTCGCTTTGTGCTGGGTAGACATTATCTAGCACATACCATTACCACGTTTATGATTGAAAGGGTCATAAGTCACTGTAAAATATAATTTTAAAGAGGGAGGGCAAATCATATGTCAAAGTTAAGGGACAAGGGCTTGCTTAGTGTCACCCCCAAAAAGTGTAATCTGTTGCAAACTTGCTTTTCATAAAACAAAATTAGTGCTGTGGTGGTGGCTTAAGGGGATGAAGATTAATGCGACTACACATCGTATCAGATATGTATAATGCCTTGCATCAGAAAGCACAGCCATTTCTGCAAGTATCAGGAGTCTTGCAGATTGTATTGGGTGGAGCAATGCATTTTAATGGTGAGTGCCAGATCCACAGTACCTGGAGACAGAAATCTCTTTTGTGATGGTCAGTGTACGTCTTATTCATGTATAGCAGGCAGGATAGGGAAAGAGCCTACAGAGCTTCTCTCAAAAATGAAAATGTTAACTCTGGTATTCTGGGTGAATTCCTATTTGAATAATTAAAGCAGCTTAGACGTGGCATGGAGTTCTTACTTGGTCCCAGTCCTGCATTTGGTTTTATAGAGTTGCTTAAAACTGTTAAATATCTCCAGTATTCTATCATCTAGAGAAGTTCAGTGCCAGGTAAAGTGATTCTTGTGACCACATGGGCAAAGTCACGCTCCTTGGTAGGTCCCATTCATGAAGGGCAGGAAAATGTTATGTTTAGACTTAAAGAGTTTCTTCAGGGTCATGGCGGTGGAGGCTGTTTGTATCGATTTAGATGGAATAAGTGGAGCAAAGGTGTTAAGATAACCTGGTCACTGTCTAACATTAAACAATGTCAAACAAGGTTCAGGTCTCAGCATACAGTGACATCAGCCTGCTTATCACAACACCATGGCAAACACACACCATTAAGTTCCAAAGGGGCAGCCGTGCTAGTCTAGTTCAGTAAAACAAGCAAGGAGTCCTGTGGCACTTAAACTAACAAATTTATTTATCGCATGAGCTTTCATGGGAGAAAATCCCACTTCGTCAGACAGTCCTTTTGCCCAAGATGCAAAAACCCAAGGAAGAACATTTAAAGCACATGAAGCGTGAAATATTAAGTAAGACTTTCATTTTAACATCTCTTGTTCCTTTTCCCTTCAATTAGAGAGAGATTTTAAAAGGAATCCCTGTTGCTTGCTAGTCTCTAGATCAGTGGTTCCCAACCTTTTCTCTGCTGTGGCACACCTTGATACCTTCAAATTTTTTGAGGCACACCACCATTAAAAACTCATAAATATTCAGATTAGCTCAAAATAACATGAATATTTATGAGCCATGCCACAATGGTTCGGAAATGTTGCTATGTGGGGTAGTAGGGGTAACAGAGCAGGGACGGCAAGATGGGAGTTCAGGAGTTATTTGCAGTGGCAGGAGTGAGTGTGGGGAGCAGAGCAGGGCAGGGGCAGGGTGGCACAACCCAGTAAGCCTGGTAAGCATTGCAGGGGGGCGCCAGCACCTGCGCTGCTTGCAGGGGGCGCCAGAAATGGTAGCACCATTCCTGGGCAGGGGTGGCCAAAGAGGACAATGGCAGCCGTGTGGGGAACAGCACAAGGGTGGCAAGAGAGAAAAGGGGAAGGGAGAACAGGAGTGGCTTGGGGGGGAGGCAGAGGGAAACCTGGGGAGCAGGAAGGTAGGGCAAGGGAGCACGGTGCAGCACCCACTTCCCCCTTCTCCACAGTGGCTCCCTGCCACCCAGGGCAAATCCTCACCCCACTGCTGCTCCTTCCCACCCCAGTGGGTCCCGTTTCCCCCTCCCCCAGCCCCCTGCTGCCTGTGATGGACCCTCCCATCACTGCAGGGGCCAGAACTATCACTCCAGCCCCCAGCTCACTCCCCCCAGCTACACACCCCCCTAACCAAACAGCCGCCCCACAACCTCAGCTACACCCTCTGCTACACATCCACTCCCACCCACCTCTGCTACACACATACCCCCTGCCCCCTACAACCCCCAGCAGCCCCCCTCAAAGCCCTTACCATGGCTGCTTGAAGGCTGGCTGACAGGCTGGGAGCTGCTTCCCTGCCACAAACTACTTTGTGAGGCCCCCACTGCTATCTTCTCTGTGGCCCCAGTCCCCCCACTGCAGCCCTAACCACCCCACATGACCCCCCAGGACTCCTTTTTTGTTTTGCTGGACTGAACTAACATGACTATCTCTCTGGAACTCGTAAATTATTCTTGGGTATGATATTTTTGAAGATCTTCCCATCATGAAGCTTGTAAGTTGATCATCTTTCACTTGACATAAATGAACTAATGCTGAACTACAAAGTTAAAATGAACATTTTAAAAATTTTTAAAAAGTATGAGCATTAACTAATAAATAAAAAGTGGTAACATTAATGATGGCACAAAAATCACAAATACCACATTTAAAATTTTGGCAGTCAAATCTTACAAATGTTTCATATAGGCTTGGGTTTATGTGCACTAGACAATTAATACAAATAATTATAATAAATAAAAATAAGTAAAAAAAAAAAAAAAAAGGCTCCTAGCATGTAGCTATAAATGAAAAACACCAAATTTCAGTGAAATTCTCTGAAGTACTCAAGTTTAGAAGACTCTTTCCCCCTCAAAAATATTAAATAGTAAGTACAGAAGAAGCTAAAACATTACTTACAAAAAAAAAGATACAGCACAGACATCACACACAGCTGTAATGATCATCTAAGATGACAGCACTGTGTTTATATGTAGTAGCCTATATGGACCTACCTGGTAAACTGATCTAACCAAAGCCAAACTAAAAATTGTCACAAAGTCAAAGGAAAAGGCAAAAGAACAGGTAAAAAATAAAAGGAAAAGGCAATATTTCACAAAATTAAAAAATGGCAGAATAAATGGCCACACTGAGGAATTAAAAGCTGAGTCAAGGGAAAAGTTCCTACTGTTGTGCTGTCTGTTACTTGCTCCTGCTTTTTTAGCATGTCAATGTGCAAGTGATGGGCAGATAATGGTAAAATCTGCAATTCAGACGAAGCACAGATCCTAATGATAGTTTGCCTTGATGAGCCAAGAGTGAAAAGTGCTTAGGCTTCCAGCCCTACTAGCTCTGCTAGATGGGAACAATTTCTATATTTTTCTATATTTTCATTTCTGTCCACCAAATTGAGGATGGGACCCCTTACTGCTTGGGGCCTTAGGCGACTGCCTGCTTCACCTACCCCAAAAGCCACCACTGCTTTTGGCCAGCCCTGCACAGCCCATGTGGCTGGGCTGAGCAGGGAGGGAGCTCTAACTCTAGCTCTCCCCAGATTCTCACGGCACACTTTGGGTGTTGCCACAGCACACTGGTTGGGAACCACTGCTCTAGATAGCATCAGGGATGGTAACAGCTGTCCTCTTGGGGAAAAGGCAAAACAGTAGCTGAGCTGGGCTGGAGTTGTTGCTGGTGTTAAGGTCTGTATGGTAGTCTCTTAGATGATATGAAGCAGGGCTCTTACACTCAAATTGCCACCAAGGCCACATGAGGACTAGTACATTAGCCCAAGGGCCATACCAAGCATGAGGACTAGTACGGTAGTCCAGGGGCTGCACCACTGAAACCTTTTCATACAACAATATTGAAAATATTTATATCAATAGTGTCATTGCGGGCTTCAAGAAATAACTTTCAGGGCTGCATGGGGCCCTTGGGCTGTGAGTCGGAGACCCCTGATAATAAGGATAGTAGCACTGTCATCCCCAGTAGGGTTCAGGATTTGGCTGGAACCAATGAGCCATCAAGCAGGCTGGATGGTTCTGAGGTCAATAGGTCTGGGAGTATCTCCCAGAAACACAGCACAAGTTTGAGATACAGATACATCACACACACTTATAACTCACCATACAAAGACGATGGATTGATATAAACAAGATTGTCATATTTAGACCAACATAACTTTTCCGCTGATACCTTACATGGCATAAGATTCGTGGCAATTTTGTAATGTTGGAATTGGTAATACTTATATGGTCACCCGTATTGCATACAGTGTCACAGTCCCTTCCCCACCCCACACCCCCACACATTATGCTTGCTATTAGCAAGCAGTTCAGCTATAGTCATCTGTTGGACAAGATCCTGTGCTCCTCTTTGGACTAAATCAAGAATTTTTTTCCTCCCCTTGTGGGTTCCTGTACTAGTTGCTCCAAGAAGTCTTTGTTAATTGTGTCTAGAAATTTTGTCTCTGCATCCAGTCCTGAGATAACATGTTCCCAGTTAATATGGGGTAGTTGAAATCCCCTGTTGTGATTGGGTTTTCTGTTTTTATAACCTCTCTAATCTCCCTGTGTATTTTCATATTATAGTCACCATGCTGGTCAGGTAGCTGTTAGTGTATTCCTTCTGCTCTGTTCTTGCAGTTCAAGCATGAAATTTCTATCCATAGAGAATCTACGGGTTAAGACTCGACCAGCTCTGTGTAACTCAAAAGCTCGTCTCTTTCACCATCCGAACTTGGTCCTCCTTAGCTGTCTTTGGTGCATCATTAACATTTAGATACCATGGGCCTGTCAGTGGTGTTCTGCCAAATTGCATTCATTGATAATTGGACTCAGATATTCAAAATACTTGAAGTTTTAGGTTTTTCTATCTGGGATCCAAGTAAACTTGGCAAAAATAGGTTCCATGGTTTTAAATGGTTTGGTTCAAAACTGACATAGCCTATGTTTAACTAGTATTTTACAACCAAGCTGACTTCTGTTAACTGATCAGAGGGTACAGCATATGATTACAACACAGAATCTGCAACTGTTGCAAATAGTTTTGCTAAAGCAGCAGTAAAGTTTGACAGCCTCAGCCCATCATAACTATCACTCTTGGAATGGTATTTGCAGTCCATTCACCCCCACCTTAGTTTTGCTTGTTGATCCTTTAACAGCCGATTAACTCTTCTGCAAAAAAGAGGGTGTTAAGAAAGGCAAATTGAATTAACATTAGCCAAAGGGGTTAAGGAGAATAAGAAGCTCATAAAGCATACGTGGTGATAATGTACTCAAGAATGCCCATTAATTAAAGAGGTGGATGAAATTAATTATTCTAAAGTGGCTGGTTTGCTTAACTGCTTTGTAAATTGATACTTAGCAAGGAAAGCAAAAAAGGGGGTGTGAAGAAGTAAGAAGTACCTGAGATCTTGTTAAAATGACTATATTAACATATAACTTAGTATAGTTATTCATTAAATTGCCAATGGATGTTTGTCAATGTTGAATGTGTTCTGGTGCTGCCATCTTTTGCAGCTTTTATTGCAGGTGCCACTTTATGTGGTATTTTTCTTGAAGTCCCAGCTTTTGCCTTTTGATGTGTGAGAATCTCAGCTTTCATTTAAAAACAAAATTGAGTTTGTAGTCTTCATGGTTGAGTAGAAGATCTTGAAGATATGAGTGGCCATTCAAAATCTGAAAGACAAATGAAAATTTTTTGACTTATGTTATTTAAAAAAACAAAAAAACACAACCTCTTGATTTTTAAGCCAATCTCATGATTTTGAAGTGTCTTACTCACAGTTTCTGAACTGTTAGGCTTGTCACAGCTGCATTCACATATCAGGAGTCTTCAGAGCAATAATTTTGCTGTACAGAGGCCCAGGTTCAGTGGAGCATGTGAGCAGATGTTCAAGTGCTTTGCTGAAGTGAGGCATAAGACAACTAACAAATAAACTTACAGAATAGTTGAAGATCCTTTTGAGAAGTGATGGAGAACTGGGAAAGGAAAACTGGATAAACCAAAAGCGCATTAGCTCCTTGCACACAGTAACAAATTTTCCACTTGCCTGGCATTGTGCCAGGCTTTGGGTGTGTACACAGAAGTGGGAAGATGTAAATTCCAGCTTGAGGAAACACACGTGCACTCATTCTGATTGAGCTAGTGCTCTAAAGCACGCCTCAACAAATCTGTTTCTTGTCACCATGGTGACCAGTTTTAGTAGCCTGTCACCTAGCTCCACTGCAGAATGTAATGGAGGAGTGCCCTCTGGTGACCAAAAGTTAAATTGCTGATGCCTGGCTGTTAGCAAATTTTGTCAACCCCTGCTCTAAAGCCAGACGTATCACAGGAGGCATTGGTTTCACCAACTATGTCTCTGGCACCTTGGAAGGATGGCACGCAGAGTGGCTAAGCCCTCCTGCTGCTTGTGTGGCTTCAGTTACACTTCTTGTGTCACAGTGTGAGCTCAGTCCAAGTGAATGTGAGAGCATCTCTCTGAGCTGGAATTTATGTCGGAGCAGGAAGGTATAGATGTATCTTCAGTCTGTTCCTCCTAGCTCTCTTTGACCTAGTATGCTAGAAATAGCACTGTGGCATGAGCAGTGTCTTGGTCTATCTAGGTGCCTATGTAGCCAGAGAGGGCTCTGGTGGCTAGCCCAAGCCGGCAGTGATGATACCCTGACTGCCATGCTACTTTTAGCGTCCTATCTCAAGCGTGGCTAGCAGAGATGCCTCTGATTGTGCTGCAGATCATACCTCCCAGTGAAAGGGTAGATGTACCTAAGTGCCTAATTTGAACCTCTTCCCTCTTTTTCCATCAGAACAATCCTTCCTGGTTTCATTCAGAAAATGGAGGTGTGAGTGTGGTCACTGAAGGGCCAAGCTCAGATTGCTTAGTCAGGGCAGATTGCGAAGAATGGAGCTAACAGTCTTCAAAACTGGTGGTTATTTCTAATAACTAGATTCACCAGTAACAACTAAAGAGCTTCTGCAATACCTTACTGGTTACCCAGAAGCCAAATATACATCTCCCTTAAAGCAACCAGCCCTGGATTCCAACCCAGACAGCTCAGTCAAATATGATGATTACTGGAAAACTTGTTCATCATATATAAAGCTGTTCCAGTCCCAAGAGATGAACACAGAACCTGCCAAGTCAATAAAATTTTTCAGATCTCTTGTAAATACACACCTACAGCGTATTAGAATTAACAGAATGAAATGTATTTAAAAAGAAAAGAAAGAGTTGGTTTAAAAGATCATTATATATAGAGATATGAATAAAGTTCTTAGCAGGGTAACATAGACAAGATTGTGAGCTGCTGAGTTCCAAAAAGTTCTTTCCAGAATTAGTTCATTGGATTATAATCCAAGTAGGCAGTCAGTGTCAGATTAATAGCCACTGGAGCTGGAGACCGCGGTCTTGCAAATTAACCTTTCCCTCATGAAACTTGGGCAGAGCTGAGGTGCCTGGATCAGAGCACTAGAGATCTCTTACAGGTGTCTGGCAGGCTACTGTGGCCTCTTGACACAAAAGGCGTTCCTTGAATGAAGAAGAAGAATGCAGATTGTCCTTTGAAGTAAAAGCTACCATTTTCTATGTGTACATAGATAATTCGTTGTATTGATTAGCATGAGGGTATTAATCAATGAAAGGTAGTTTACTACTGACTTGAAAGAGAAATAAAGACAATGATATTACAATCAAGTTTCATCTA
This sequence comes from Podocnemis expansa, assembly GCA_007922195.1. Lineage (NCBI taxonomy): Eukaryota > Metazoa > Chordata > Testudines > Podocnemididae > Podocnemis > Podocnemis expansa. The sequence goes on from ML682105.1 coordinate 2,856,961, forward strand.
AATGTTGTTAATCTCTTTTCATCTGATTCAAGAGAACATGGTAACAGGCAGGAATAGAAGATACCATCTACCAGGTGATAAAATCATATTGTGAAGCTTCTGATAGGTAAACACAGACAAATATAATTAATATTTACTTCTATATAGACTTGCGTTTCAAACACTTGAGTCTGCTTACATGGCTTGGCTAATTATCTACAGGGAATGACCCTTATTACCATTTCAGTACTTTTCTAATGTCTTTAAAGGTTGAATTTGCGCCATTTAGCGTGCTAGTGGCTTAACCTTTTCTGGCCCATTGTCGCAGGAGGTTAAACTAAAGAGAGGAAAATTATAATCTAGAAACAAACCAAAGGTTATGATTTTATTGAGTCACAGAAGACTAGGGTGGGAATGGACCACAGGAGGTCATATCATCCAGCCCCCAGTTTAAAGGAGGACCAACCCTAACTAAATCATGCCAGCCAGTGCTTTGTCAAGCTGCACCTTAAAAACCTCTAAGGGTGCAAATTCCACCACTTGCCTAAATAACCCAGTCCAGGGCTTTCCCACCCACCTAGTGAAAAGGTTTCCTAATATCCAACCTAGAGCTCCCCCACTGCAACTTGAGACGATTGCCCCTAGTTCTGTCGTCTACTGCCAGTGAGAACAGCCGTGTTCCTTCCTACCTAGACCTCTCTTTCAGGTAGTTGAAGGCGGTTATCAAATCCTCCCTCAGGTTTCTCTTCTGCAGACTAAACAAACCTATTTCCCTCAGCCTCTCTTCATAAGTCATGTGCTCCAGCCCCCAATCTTTTTTTTTTTTTTGACCTCTGCTGGATTGCTTCCAATTTGTCCTCATCCTTTCTCTATTAGGGGAGAGCCCAAAAGTGGACACACTACTCCAGATGAGACCTCACCAGTGCCAAATGGGGGGCAATAATCACTTCCATTGATCTGCTGGCCATGCTGCTTCTAATGCAGCCCAATATGCTGTCAGCCTTCCTGGCAACAAGGCCATATTGTTGACTCATATCCACCTTGTCCGTAGTAACCCTCAGATCCTTTTCTGCAGAAATTCTGCCTAGTCAGTCTGTCCCCAGTTTGTAGCTATACTCCGTACTTGTCCTTGTTGAACATCATCAGATTTCTTTTGATCCAATCCTCCAATGTGTCTAGCTCATCTGTATTCTTTCCCTACCCTCCAGATTATCTACCATTCACACCGGCCTACTGTCATCCAATGTTCCCTGTAAGCTGCGTGGGTGGTGCTGGCGCAGCAGCCGCTGCTCACCCACGCAGGCAACACTGACCCCTGCGCAAGCCTGGCAGACGCAGGCCCAGGACGTATTCTTCCCAGAGCCATGCTGGGAGGCTGAGGTTAGCAGAGTTTAAAACCTCCCGCCCTGAGCATGTGCTCAAGGTGGGAGCTGCCTGCTGTCACATATCTCTGGCTGGCAGGTAAGGGGGGAGGGTTTTATGGAGGGAAGAAGGGGTTGGGCAAGGCAGAAGCAAGGGATCATGCCTCAGGGGAAACCGCCAGACAGGGTGTTACAGGGAGGGAGAGGAATGGGGCAGTCAGTGGCAGAAGTGGGGACCACCCCACAGAGAAAACGGAAGCATGTAGGAGGTTTACAGGAAAACACGGGGGACTGGAGGATGCTGGTGGCGACAGGACAGGAGCATGTGGAGCACTTGGGTGGGGTTAGCAGATGTCTGGCAAAAGGAGGATATGTCCTCCTTTTTACCTTCATCTCCTTGGGCAGACATTTTGAAAATAGGTGATTTTGTCCAGCATGTTACTAATGAGGAATAGAATGTAAAAAAAACAAAAACAAACAAATCTATAACACCCAAGTTCCTGAGCTCAGCAGAGGGATTGTCCCCCCAGTGGCTGGGTATTGTCGTAGTGACTTCGGAGGTGGGTCACGTGCGCACGCGGCCCGGTGGCAGTTCTGAACAAACCGCTCCTCACTGACAGGTTGGGAAAAGCCCCTGACTGATTCCTGTGCTTGGGTTTGGCAGGCTGCTCTTTCTCAGCAGTAGTCTGATTAGCTCAGTTGGTTGAGGAAGGTGCTCCTTCATCTTAAGTTTGTGGGTTTGCAACCCATGTCAGGCAATTTTTTGGCCTGTTGCTCCCTATGAAAGGGCTAAATCAGGGGGAAAAAAATACAGGGGCACTAATGAAATGAAGGAAAATAAGGTACGCCATAAGTAAAATTACTAATGTGTCAATTGAGTAAAACAAATAAAGGCACATTTTAACTGGATAGAAAGAATTTAGGACTTTTTTTTTTTAAACTAATATGGGCTGCTCTGGAAAATGAAAAATGAGAAGTGGGTTACCTGCCTTTTTTTTTTTTTTTTTTAACTTTTTTTAGGTGCTTTTCAAGTTTATATTTGCAAATTTAGTTTTTTTTAAACTTTTTTTAGTCTCATGAACGTTAATGAAAGGGTCATGAAAAACTTTAAAGAAAAAATCCAGTTTTCAGTAAAAGAAAACATTTTGGTAATTTTTTAATTTTTAAAATAATTTTAAAAAACACATGACATTGCACAGTTTTAATGCTGCATTCATTAACTATTGTCCATTTTGTGTGGCATAATATGGTAATGGCAGTTGTATTAATGCTACATTTTCTCCTCCTTTTTGTACTTCCCTGTCCTCCAGTGAGACTGTTTGATTTCAGTGTTCCTTCTAAGCCAGGAGTCTCAAACTTAAATCACCACAAGGGCCGCGTGAGGAGTAGTAGAGGGCCGCATGAGGATTAGTATGGTAGCCCAAGGGCTGCACCACTGAAATCTTTCCATACAGTGATATTGCAAGCATTGGTAAATGGCTTTGTCACTGCAAGCCGCAGGAAATAGCTTTAGGGGCCGCATACGGCCCTTGGGCTGCGTGTTTGAGACCCCTGTTCTAAGCTGATGCTGCAATTGAGTAAGTTATGGATGCACTTAGGGAGGCAATGGGCAGTGGGAAAGGGGCCCGGCCCAGCCCAGCCCGGGAACCAGTGGCGAACTTGCTCAGCTGCATCCATAACATGCTCAGCTGCATCATCAGCTTAGAGGGAACATCGCTGTCATCCACAAACTTGCTGATGGTGCAATCCACTCATCCTCCAGATCACTAATGAAATATCGAACAAAACTGGCCCCAGGACCACCCCCTGGGGCACAGTGCTTGTTCCTGGCTGCCAGCTGGACATCAAGCCATTGATCACTTCCTGTTGAACCCAATGATCTAGCCAGTGTACGATCCACCTTATAGTCCATTCATCTATCCCGTGCTTTTACTTCCTGATAAGAATGTTGTGAGAGACTGTATCAAAAACTTTGCTCAAGTCAAGATGCATCACCTCAACCTCTTTCCCCACATCCACAGATCCAGCCATTTAATCATTGGAGACAGTCAGGCATGGACTTGCTCTTGGTGAATTCACGCTGCCTCTTCCTAATCACCTTCTGCTCTTCCAAGTGCCTCAAAATGGGTTCCTTGAGGACATGCTCCATGATTTTTCTAGGGACTGGGATGAGGCTCATTGGTCTATAGTTTTCTGGATCTTTATTCCCTTTTTTTTGATGATGGGCACTGTATTTCCTTTTTTCCGGTCATCTGAGTCCTCCGTCAATCACCACAAGTTTTCACACATAATTACCATGGCTTATTAATTACATTAGCTTACTCCCTCAGATGCATTGCGTCTAGCCCTGTGGACTTGGACACATCTAGCTTCTCTAAATAGTCCTGAACTTATTCTTTATCAATAGAGGGCTGCTCACCTCCTCCCCATACTGTACTGCCCAGTCTGTGAAGATAGAGGCAAATAAAACATTGGCTATGTCAGCTTTTTCTACAACATCTGTCACAAAGTTGCATCCCCCATTCCTAAGTGTCCCACACTTTCCCTGATCACCTTATTGCTAACATACCCTTAGAAATCCCTCTTGTCTCCTTCACATCCTCTGCTAGCTGCAACTCCAGTTGTGCTTCCTGGTTTCACCCTTGCATGCTTGAGAAATACCGTTTATACTCCCTGGTCATTTGACCAAGCTTCCACCTCTTGTAAACTTTTGTTTTTGTGTTGAAGTTCACCGAAGATTATACTGGTCACCTGCCATATTTATGTTTGATATAATTTGTTTCTGTTCCCTCAATAAAGTTTCTCTAGGACTCCTTTCTTACTTATATTAGCCTTCCAGGTTATCCTGCCAATCAGTTCCCTACAGGAGTTAGTCTGCTTTTCTGAGGTCCAGAAACCATATTTTGCTGTTCTCCTTTCTTCCTTTTATTAGGACCCTAAACTCAACCATCTTGTGGTCACTGCTGCACAGGTTGCCACCCACTTCTACTTTCCCTACCAATTCTACCCTGTTTGTTAGCAGCAGATCAAGAAGAGCAAAGCCACTGTTTGCTTCTGCCAGCACTTGCACCAGGAAGTTGTCCTGGAAATTTTTTGAGAGCACTGGGGATTCTGTGCACTGCTGTATTGCCCCTCTCAGAAGATGTCAAGGCGATTGAAGTCCTGTGATCTGTAAACTTGTATTAGGTGTCTGAAGAAAGCCTCATCTGCCTCCTCCTTCTGGTCTTGTGATCTAGAGCAGATGCACACCATGACATCACCCTTGTTGCTCTTGCGTCTACAATTAACCCAGCAACTCACAACAGGCTTTTCCCCAGTTTGATACTGGAGCTCTGAGCAGTCGTGCTGCCCTTCACATACAGTGCGGTTCCTCTACGTGTTTTTCCCTGCTTGTTCTTCTTGAACAATTTATTCCCATCCATGACAGTGCTCCAATCACATGAGTAACCCCGCCAAGTCTTGGTTATTGCAGTCACATCACAGTTCCTTGGCTGTGCCAGGACGTCCAATTCCTTCTGCTTGTTTCCCAGACTTCTTGCATTTGTGTACAGGCACTTAACGATAACTTGCCAATTGCCTGACTCTCTCAGAAAAGATCAGGAGGCCTCCCCTATTGCACCTTCCTCTTTGTGCTTCCTCCTGATGTTCCACTTCCCCCATTTACCTATGGTCTTAGGCTCCCATCCCCAGGGGAACCTACTTTAAAGCCCTCCTCACTAACTTAGCAAGCCTGACTGAAGAATTCTCCTTCCTTTTTTTGTTTGGTGGATCCCATCTCTTTCTAGCAATCCTTTCTGGAAAAACATCCCATGGTCAGAGGATCCAAAGCACTCTCTCAACACCACCTGTATAACTTTGCATTTACTTCAGCTATTTGATGGTCCCTACCTGGGCCTTTTCCTTCGACAGGGAGGATGGATGAAACCACTATTTGCACCTTAAGCCTTGTAATGGGGCAGGAATAGTCACACTCTTCACCTGCTTCTGTTAACCTGGGCCTGAGAGGGTAAGACTGGGCAGACAGCAGTTGGGAACTGATTAGGCAGCAGCAGACCCCTGGCCTACTCAGGGAAACACGGAGCAGCTGATGACCTGGTCCAGGGATGGAAGCCGGGCTAGCATAGAAACCAGTGCTGCATCGCCAGGAAAGTAGAACAGAGCTTCTGGTAGCTGGTCAAAGAAGAGCAGAATCCTAAACTTCTGTGCCCCTAGAGCATTTGGGGCATAAACTGGGAGCAGGACTGGCACTTTGTAAATAAACAAGCACGAAGGTTGCACTGAACATAGATTTTGGTGAGTCTCTTTGGGACTGAGTGGGGGTGGAGATGGTGTGAGAAACTGTGACAAACCCTTTTATCCTTCTGCCTGGAGTCAAGTAGTCTGTTGAATTTATATCCTCTCAGACTATGTTTTGGGGTCATAGCTAACCTTTAACATCTGGAAGAGGATCTAAAGAGCATGTTAAGGCCCCAGTCCTGCCAGTGCCCTATGAAGTCATTGGGGCTCTGTGTGGATGTAATGCATTTCAGGATCATGGCCTAAATCTGTATATGCTGTTAAACTGAAAAGTGCTATGAATCCAAAGGTGAGTTGGCACATGATACAATACTTAGGCCAGATCTGCATGAAGGAATTGGATCAACACAGCTACATTGCTCAGGGGTGTGAAAAATCCACTCCTTTTAGCCAGCCTACCCCCTGGTGTAGACAAAGATAGGTTAGGTTCACTGTGAAGCATCTAGCATTGGCCACTGGGGAAGACAGGATGCTGGGCTAGATGGCCAGCCAGGTTAGGCTCCTTCTGAAGTATCTGGCATTGGCCACTGTCAGAAGACAGGATACTGGCTTAGATGGACCAGTGGTCTGATCTCGTATGGTTGTACGTATGTTCTTCTCAGAAAAGTTCTTCTGTTGACCTAGCTACCGCCTCTCAAGGAGGTTGATTATTAGTCACAGGAGAACACACCAATCGCTGTCGTGAGTAGCTACACAGAAGCAGTAGAGCAGTGCTGTGCCAAAGTTGCAGTTTAAGTGTAGATATACCCTTAGGGCTGGTCAGTATTTTAAGTGCTGCTGTGGGGCAGATGCAGCGTGGTGCCTGTGCTGACGTGAGGAGTTTGCCCATCAGCATAGTAATCCAGCTTACTGAGTCACAGTAGCTAGCTCAATAGGAGAGCTTTCCCATTGATTCAGCTCTGTCTACACTGAGGGTTAGACTGGTTTAGCTGCATTGCTCAGGAGTGTGGGTCTTTCACCTCCTTGAACAACATAGGCGTACTGACCTAATTGCCTTGCATAAGGCAGGCTTTAGAGAGTTTAGAAATGTGGATAAGGCATCAACTTGGAATTCAGCCTGCAAAAAGGCACACAAGTAAATCCAGTGAGAACAGTCTATACTCTAGATGGTTAATGAGATGGAGCTTTTTGGAAGATAGTACTACTCAAGACTGATGCTAGATGATGTATTGCAGAGGACTTTGACAAACACCTGTCTGGGATGGCCTAGAATAGATAATTCTTTGTCCTGTCAGAAGTTCAGGGGACTGGACTATATCAGTGTTTCTCAAACTTTAGTGGACTGGGGAACACCAAAAGGTATTAATTACTTTACACAAAACATCTGATGAAAACTGTCTGAAAAGCTCACATAAACAGGCTCTAATTCATAGTATCTGCATACTGCACATTCCTTTGAAAACAATTGAGGAAACCAAGTTAAAGACAGTTTTATAAATACAACATGTTTTTTTAAAAATATAAATACATAATGATCAGGAGCACAACTTAAAACTGGAATCATTGCTCAAGTTTTAATGGGAATTTTGGGCCTGCGTGTTCCAACGAACTTTCTCTCTTCTTCAGATAAGATTCTTGAAAGAAAGTCTGGCCATGAAATTTATGTCAAAACAGTTTTGATGCTGGCAGTAATGGCAGTGAGAAATTTAAAATGTGCCAGCCGCAACAAAGGAGCAGGGCAGCAGTGGAGACCAGCGTGTGCCTGGACGTTTTGCTGCGACTGGGGCATTTTATATCTCCCAGGCACGTGTCGGCTGGCCAAGTTACTCCCTTCCTCCCCCAACAGGGAGGTGTCAGGGTCATTCATGGAACACCTTCCCTATGTTCACACAGCACCCGTGTTCCCCTAGAGCAGGGGTCTCAAACTCAAATCACCACAAGGGCCACCTGAGGACTAGAAGCGGGCTTCAGGAGGACTAGTACATTAGCCTAGGGGCTGCACCACTGAAACCTTTCCATACAATGATATTGCAAATATCAATAACAATCGTGTCATTGCGGGCCACAGGAAATAGCTTTTGGGGCCGCATGCGGCCCACGGGCCACGTGACTCCTGCCCTAGAGCACCAGTTGAGAAACACTGGGCTAGATGACCTCACAAGGTCCCTTCCAGTCCTAAGATTCTGTGATAATGTTCGGGATAGTGTGGTGACACATCCCAGAGCTGGCGATGATAACCTGACTTTGAGGGAAATGGGACTATGAGTACACTGCCACCCCCCTCAGCTCCCCAATACCTCACGGCCTTAATGTGCTTCGGTAGCTGACTCCAGTTAAAATAGCAGTGAAGCTATGACAACTTAGGTTAGCAGTTTGATTTGGACCTTGAAGTTGAACTCAGTTTGCAAACCCAAGTTAAATTTGAGGTGCTATGTTTACACTGTTATTTTTAATTCAAGTTAGCAAACCGAGTTAAAAACGCACCTTTATTTTGTAATGCAGACAGACCCTTTGAGCCAACATCTGGAAGACTATCTACAGTTGAGGGCACCCTTAGCAACAGAAAGATGTACATACTGCGTGGAATTCAGGGAAGGCTATACCCTACATTATATGTAATTTTACTTTCACTGGAGACTGGGCTAAATGATCTGAGCGCTGGCTTCCATCTCTTAATAGTTTGCAGTTGTATTCAATTATTAGATTTCTACATTGACTGTTCTACTCTAATTATAGTGGACCAAGTTGGGAGCCAGGTTGTTGGGTCTTTTTTTTTTTTCTTTTAATTTAAAGTAATCCTTATTGGAGACATTAATACTTATCAGCCATAAAACTCTGACTTTCATTGGCGTGATACACCAGCAGCAGTAGAACAACACTGGGCATTTTTGCACTAGGATGGCTCCATCCTGGTCCCTCCCACTCAGCTAGGGTCACCTGGTGGGGTCATGAGTCGCCGTGAATTTTCCTTCATTTGTCCCCCCTTCTCTACTGGTTGTGCAGAGCAGGTATGAGGACAGTGTGGACTTAGGAATCAAAATGTTTGTTCATTTGTTAAATCATTTTTAAGAGATTAGAGTGGCAGTTTCTCCCATTGTGTGGAGCAAATCAGTTAAAGGGACCTAGTACATCTTGCAGTGCAGGACTGAAGGTGGGTGTGTCTGCATCAGTGTCCATCTCTCTCTTCCCTGGGATTCCATCTACAGGCGCAAAACCCTTTTTAAAGAGACCTGGTGTATCAGCATCATTGTATGGCATCATGGCTCTACCTGGCCCGTGTCTTTTCCCGAGGTCAAGGCTCCAGCGTGCAGTGTGACTACCTTGAAAGGACCCCCTGTTACACAGACCAACCCCAATAGAAATTAGCACTAGGAACTACCAGTCCATTGCAGCTTCTGTGTGCCCTTGGGCCAGCACGACGAAAGACATAAACATCTAATTAATTTGGGGGCAGGGTTGGTGATAGGGTAGGAAGCCCCACTTCTGAAAAGGTTTAGGATTCTCATCAGGACCCATTTCCCCAAAGGTTTTAATAAGCTCCTGAGGGCTTCCCACACACACTTACTATGATCATCAACCTTCTCTCATTCCACTCATGCTTGAGATTCCTGGACAGCTTCAATGAGCTACTGAGAGCTTGCTGTCCCTTTTCCCCTCCCACAGACTGTGTAAGACCACAGGAAGAGGAAAATGATCCGATTTTGCCCTTCCTTCCCTCATGCTGACTTCCAGCCCTTCCATCATCTGATGCCTGAAGAAAGGGCCCTGCTTGCTGCAGACTTGAGAAAGTCTGTTGTGAGGGGACTTTAGGAGAGAAATATCAAGGGGTTGTATGACCATTTCTCATGGCTCTACTGAGGCCTGCCAAGCAGAGAGATTGCCTAGCAAGCCTTAGGAACTTGATTGTCCACAGTTTTGCAAAGTTGAGGAGGAAAAAGTGCCTTTCAAGAGCCTCCTTAGTGATTGAGTCATAGGTGAGATCTGGAGAGCAGAACTGGGCCGTATTTCTTTAAATGCAAGCACTGAGGTCTCTAACAGAAAGTTGTCATGCTGCACTGTGCTCATCAGGTCTGGCAATCCAAGGCAGCGTTCCAGATTCAAAAGTTAATAACTTCTGAAATTGGACTTACACATACTCGACGTTAGTCCTGTAGGGCACTAGACTTCAACTAAGGAAGTTCAGGAAACTGGCCTTTAGCTCTCTCCTTCCTTTCAGGGTGGCAAAAAATATTAAGACTACTTGATCTGTTCAATTTTCTGACTTTAGGGACTTGTGACTTCCTTGTCTCAATCACTGAATGTTTCTAGAAATTCTACCTTTGACCAGAGCTGACCTGTGAAATATGAGGCCAATGGGACTTGACTGGTGGATTTGGGGTTGGGTGAAATGGGGCATACAATGAAATCTCAGTTGACTGTCATTCCATAACTAAGGATGCATGTTGTTGGAAGGCAAGAGAGCAGAAGAGGGGGGTTGGTAGTGGGAAGGTAGCCAAAAGGCATGTTGGCAGGGGTTTGAGTGAGTTATTATCTGAAACCCTCTAGTGAGTGATAACTTCAGACAACAAGCACATAACGAGCCTGACTTTAATGGAGGCTTTTCTGCTGAATTCAATGGATGAGGAATTCCACCCACTTGGCCTGCTTCTCCTCTCCCTTACACAACTTACACTGGCATAAATGATACCAGAATCAGGCCTGTTGTCTTCTGCCATACCTGAGGTGCTGTACATGCCCCACAGCGAGCTGTTGTACTAAACTATTTGCTTTCATGTTTCACCTTGTTTTCAGTTTGCTGGAAACCATGTCTCACTACACAGATGAACCCAGATTTACTATAGAGCAGATAGATCTGCTTCAGCGCTTGAGACGTACTGGAATGACCAGACATGAAATCCTCCATGCCTTGGAAACTTTGGACCGTCTCGATCAAGAGCATAGTGACAAGTTTGGAAGAAGGTCTAGCTATGGAGGTGGTTCCTATGGAAACAGTACCAACAATGTCCCAGCATCTTCCTCTACAGCCACAGCTTCCACACAGACCCAGCATTCTGGGATGTCCCCATCGCCTAGCAACAGTTACGACACCTCCCCACAGCCTTGCACTACGAATCAGAACGGGAGGGAGAGTAACGAGAGGTTATCGGCATTCAACGGGAAGATGTCGCCCACTCGCTATCCGCTTGCAAACAGCTTGGCTCAAAGGTCGTACAGTTTTGAAGCCTCTGAAGAGGACTTGGACGTAGACGACAAAGTGGAAGAACTGATGAGGTGAGTAAAACTTGTAGAAGATTCAGTAAATCAGTGTGACAAGCCCTCTAGAAAAGAGCTGCATCTCCAGAGGCTACTTTTAGTGGCTATATGTATTATCAGTATTGTGAGGGGTGCCTTAGATAATTATTTCTGTGTGTTCTCCCTCAATGGCTCCCCTCCCTTTCGAAGCCCTGGTGAAATCAGCCCCAGGCTACATTACAGATCCCTCTTCAGTCTTAGCTTTTCCTAAAGCCTGGATTGACTTCTTTCTGTGGTGTTTCCATCCTCTCCTCATTCAGATCCCTTCAGACAGCACTCCTCTCCCAGAAGATCCTCATGTCAGTCCAGTGCTTCCTCCCTCCTAACGCTGTATTGGGAAGAAGGAAGCGGCTCTGTCAATGCCCAGGTGTATTACAGAGACTTGTAATACATCATGTGTATCTGTCTTTTAGATCATAAGCTCTTTGGGACAGGACTGTCTTTGTGTGTTGTGTGGGGCTGAGAATGGCAGCACTGAAATAAAAATACTTAAGAACAATCAAGTGTCTTCTATGGCAGGCCTTGACAACACTGCTGGACACCTACGGGCCAGCCCAAAAACTGTGGGCCCCCCCAAAGTGTGCTTCAGAGAAGAGTCCCTGTCTGCTGAAAGGCTACTGCCACCATTTTTTCTGGCAGCAATACAGTGTGCGTTGGGCCCACCACTGCTGAAAAACTGCCACAGCTACTTTTGGCAGTGAGCACAACAGGCAAATACCTCCCTTCACCAAAAAAAAACCTGCTGCGGGCAGTACTTCCAGTGATGTTGGTGGGGAGGGACACAGAGAGAGATGGCAGCGCTGTAAATCAGCGCCTCTGACTCTTCTTTTAGACACCGGCTGGTGTTTTCCTCCCTGGCTACGAGGCATCAGGGGCAAAATTTTGGGTGCCATGGCAATCTGGTACCAAGGATTTGTCTAGGCCTGTTATATGGAAATCAGTGGTGGTTTTTTTTCCCACTGAGGGACCTGATCTCAGTTAGGCAGAACGCTTTTCCCGTTTAGCATTTTGGAGCAGCTTAGGCGAGTTGTCAACCTGAAATTAAGAGATGGAAGATTGGCTGTAGCAAGAAGCAGAATGAGGGCTGTAAATTAGCATGTGTCTTTTTTAAATTCACTGTCTTGTGGGAGGTAGTTCTGGTATCTTATTTTTTGTTTGCTACTGCTCTTTATTGGTTTGGTTTGGTATGCTATATTTTCTCATATGGGACTGGGGCCTGCAATCCTCCTGGAGGGATGTGTGTTTTAAAGCAGGATTCGATGATGGTGTGGTGACTGAGGCAGGGAGACTCAAAGATGAGTGAGGAATACAGAGGAGGTGGTTGATCACACTGCTTGGGAGCAATGCAGTGGGGAATCCAAAAGAGCTGACTGTAGCAGTCAGCAAGAGCTCCTTTTGCTGAAAGCTACCTGTTGCTGGATTGTGGGTTCATGAGTATGATGCCCCAGATGAGTGGTTCCCAACCTGTGGCCTGCTGGCTGCAGAAGGGAGCCACTGCATATGGACCCAGGTGGAGCATATTTCCGCAAGGGTCATGGACCAGCACAGACTCCCTTTTGCAGCCAAGGGGATGGAAGATCAGCACTCCCCACCCCCTTTCTGTATCAGGGAGCAAAGCAAACCACTCCATCTCAGTCCCTAGGCACTGGGTTCCCTTCTGAAACCAGGGGGAAAGAAAATCAGCACTTCCCTCTCCCTCAGCTCCAGCAGAGTGCAAAATGCTCTGTCCGGGTCCCAAGATGCTACAGTCCATGCTGGAGCCAGAGGGAAGGGAGCATTGACCTCCCATCCCACTGGGTGGCAGAAGGGAGCCACTGCCAGAGGATCGAGGTGGAGCACAGTGGGCTATGGATGTATGCATTTTGCCTGCTGCAGCCAGAGAGACGGGAGATCAGCAAGGAGGCAACCTCCTCATTGAACTCCTTCCATCAGGCTGCAGTGGACAGGGAGAAGGAAAGGCTTCTAGTAGAGACTGGTGGCTCTTCATGGTAATAAAAACAATATCTGTGGCCCTTGAATCTAAAAGGTTGGGAACCACTGCCTCGGATAGTTGCTTGCTCAGGTTGAAATGTGTTTCAGGGAGAGCAAGGGCTGGGAGTAGAAGAGATGATGAACCCACAATATTTGCTTTTCATTCCTGCTTTCCAAGCTTGAATCTGTTCACATTACCAGTATGATCCCTGAGTCCTGCTTAGGAAAAGTCACAGAAAAAATGTTACCAAAGAATAGCCCTACCCAATTTCAAAAGCCCAAACAAAACCGATTCTGAATTTCACAGGAGCCGGTGTTTGTTTGCTGCCGTTTAAGCTTGATGCACAAACAGCCCCTATGAAACCAGTAAATTCTTTTTCTTTTAGCATAGTTATTCAGTCTCTTCTGAGCCATCTCTCCACACTTTTTAAAAATAATCTTTCCAAAGACACAGGGGATGTAAGGATTTGGGGTTGGGGAGGGTTGGGTGTTGTGGTGGAGACTGAAATCTCTTTTCCTCCCTTCAGCCCTGTTTATTGAAATGTTTGAGGGGGTCTGTCAATACCCTCATTTGTGTGGCTACCCATGCACATCCTGCTATCTTTCATTTTTTGAGCTTGTTTTTTACGACTTGAGTTTTCATGCTGGTGTGAGAGATTTATTCATCCCTGTGTAATGAAACTTTGTACATTCAGTATGGCAGCCCTATGCGGAGTATGAATTATATTGGCTGTGAGTCATCCATCCTCCTGTTGGGATGCTTTTATCGAACACGACAACTCGTTAAAAGAAGGGCCCACTGGTGTGCTGTTTTGGCTTGGGTTCCTCCCCTGCCCCCCCCCAAGGCTGAGTCCCTTCTCCCCCCAACTCCTCAGACAAAGCCATTTTACATCTTCAGAGTGCTGTTTTGGTCTGTCTGTCTCTCTTGGTTTTGTTGTTTTATTTTGGTAGGAGGGACAGCAGTGTGATAAAGGAGGAAATCAAAGCCTTTCTTGCCAATCGGAGGATTTCCCAAGCAGTTGTTGCACAGGTAACAGGTAAGAGCTTGAAGAGCCCTTTATTCATTTTTGTATCTATCTCTAGCCACCAGCATGTGATAGTACAGATGTTGAAAAATGCTTGGCTTTCTGCATTGCAGTGCAGATCTGTCAGCTTAGTCATGTTAATGTATGCCTTTGATTTAAGACCTATTGTCCCGCACATCATGAAACTTCCCCAGTGAATCACCTTTTTTTTTTTTTTTAAGTGGCTTATGCTAGCAGATTTTATTTCGGAGCATTGCTAGAAGTGCAGAGTTCCTGTCTTAAAATGAATGAGTTTTCCCTCTGAAGTTACCCTACAACTTATGGCAAATATATAAAAAAATAAAATCTGGCAATGTATCCACTGTTAGCGTAATATGCTTAGCAGCCTGCACATGAGCGCTTGGATTTTAGTCCATTTGTCTTTGAGTTGCAAATAATAATAAAAGGCACAGGTGAGGAGTGACCATATTAACGTTAACCTTGTCTCTTTATTCCTTCTCCATTGGAATTAGGGATGACTGAATGGACTCTAGTAAAGCTATTTAGAGTTTCATTGTGCTCTCCATTTCCAAAGCACTGTACAAACATTGGTTAATTCTTACACTTCCCACTTTGTAGAGAGGTTTAAGTGGCTTAGCCAAGGCCACACAAAAACTGGTGACAGATCAGGAACATCACTAGAAACAAAATGTGCAACTTATCCCATGCTTTACCTGACCATTCTTATTGGTTTTAGAACTATGCCTGAGTAGAAGTCTGGAAATGGTAAGATAACTTAAAAAAAAAAAAAGGGGGGGGGGGGATGTTTTCCTTGGATCTTTCTGAAATGACATCCACCCCCCGCCCCTCGTGTTATAAATCTTAGTTTGACCATGAAAGATTACTGGTACCTCACACAATGACTCTTCCCCTCAGGCTTGCCTGCTTGTGTTTTCAGTTGGTTAGGCCAGTGGTTTTCAAACTCACAGTCAGGACCCAGAACTGGGTTGCAGATCGTCAGGCACTGGGTCACGGCACCCCCTCCTGCTGCCGTCAAATGGCTGGAATGCATTGTTCAAAGAGGTAATCGTTGAGTCGTGGGCATGAATGATTTTTTTCAACTGGGTCCCGAGGAAAAAAGTTTGAAAACCACTGGGATAGGCCTTCAATGAAAATGCTAATTTTGAGAGTGCAGCTTTGTTGAAGGACATTGCCTCAGGATTCCAGCAGTAAACATGTTAACTCCCCGATCTCTCCTAAAAATGCATGCTACATTTGGGTGGTTACTAGTTTCAAATCACATATCTTGAACTGGATCTTCAAACTATGTAAATGAGTGTAGCTGCTGTAAATTGTTTTTAAATCTTCAGTCCCAGCTGAGATTAAGGTGCTTTATCTCTTTCTACTTGCCAGTCACAGGCCACCTTTTTTTTTTTTTCTTCCCCTTCCCTTAGTTCTTGAGCCTTTTCTCTTGCATCCCTGCCATTTGGAACTACTTTCCTGTCTCCCTCCAGTTCATTTCAAACCTTATACGAAAACCTCTCTTTGCTCTATTGTCTGATGTGCTACTGTTTGGAAGACCCCGGGCATCTAGAGCTCTCACCTGTAGAGCTGCCGATCTGCTGACAGCCATATGATGCAACCCAGCAGCAGCTTTAATCCGTTTCTGCTTCATGGCCCAGCAACCTGCTATGGTCACAGACAAGGGGAAGCCCGTCCTCGAGGGACCTGAGAGGCAGCGTCTTCATGGTTCCTCATTGGCGTCGGGACATTCCTTGAAGTGTGTCCAGGCAACAGTGTGGATCTTCTGTAGTTGTCTGGAGTCCTGCTCCAGCATTGGCTTGATTTGGATTTCACATCTGGATGTGTAACCTGGCTTGAACGCTGATCTTTGGTATTTACTCTGCCCTGGACCCTGACTACAAATTCTTCCCCCTACCCCCAGCCTGAGATTTGACCCGACTCGACCCTTGGTGACAACTGCATGTGTTGGGATCCTGACACTTTTTAACTTTTGGGAAGTGTTCTGAGGTAGAGTTCATAAAAAGGCACTATACAGTAACAGAAGTTTATTACTACTAGTCTGTAGTAGTAAGCTGTGACTTTTTCCTTTTATTTTTCCATTGCTGGAGAAGGGGTGATGGAACATAAGAATGGTCATACGCCATCAGACTAGTGGTCTGTCTAGCCAAGCATCCTGTCTTTTGACAGTGGCCTCAGAGGGAAAGAATTGGACAGATGATCCATCCCTCTCACCCATTCCCATCTTCTGGCACACAGAGTATGGTTTTGCATCTCCACCCATCCTTGCTAATAGCCCCTGATGGACCTATCCTCCGTGAACTTGTCTAGTTCTTTTTTATAGTCTTGGCCTTTGCAACATCCTCTGGCAAAGAGTTCCATGGGTTGACTCTGTGGTGATCGAGGAGAAATACTCTCTTTTGTTAATTTTAAACCTGGTGGCCACTAATTTCATTTGGTGACCACCTAGTTCTTGCAAAATAAGGAGTAAAATATTTTCTCCACACCAGTCAGGGTTTTATCAATCTCAGTCATTTCCACTTTTAGTCATCTCTTTTCAAAGCTGAGAAATCCCAGTTTTATTAATCTCTCCTCATATGGAAGCTTTTCCATACCCTTAATCATTTTTATTGCTCTCTTCTGTACTTTTTTCATTCTAATATATATTTTTTGAGATGGAACAACCAGATGTGCACACTGTATTCAAGATGTATCCATACCATGGGTTTATAATGACCTAATATGGTATTTTCTGTCTTATTTCCAACAATCTGTTAGGTTTTTTGACCACCACTATACATCAAGTAGATATTTTCAGGGAATTATCCACAGTGATTCCAAGGTCTCTTTCTTGAGTGGTAAGACCTAATTTAGACTCCATCATTTTATATGTATAATTGAGATTATGTTTTCCAATGTGCATTACTTTTCATTTGTTAACACTGGTTTTCATCTGTCATTTTGTTGCCCAATCAGCCAGTTTTGTCAGTCTCTATAACTCATCACAGTCTGATTTAGACTTAACTATCTTGAGTAGTTTTGTATCATATGAAAATTTAGCCACCTCATTGTTTGCCCCTTTTTGCAGATCATTTATGAATACGTTGAACTGTACTAGTCCCTGGAGGGTTACCACTGTTTACCTCTTTCCATTCTGAACGTTAACTGTTTACTCCTATGCTTTGTTTCCTCTTTTTTTCAACCCCTTACTGAACCAGGAGAGGACTTTCTTCCGTCTTCTCCCATGGCAGCTTTCTTTGCTTAAGAGCTTTTGGTGAGAGACCTTGTCAAAGGGTTTCTGAACATCCAAGTACAGTGCACTGGATCACTTGTTTCCTCATGTTTAACACACTCCAAGAATTTTAATAGATGTGTGAGGCATGATTTCCCATTACAAAAGTCATGTTATCCCCGACTAATAGTATTCATTTATGTTTCTGATAATTCTGTTCTTTACTATACCTTCAATCAATTTGCCTCCTACAGAAGTTAGGTTTAGTGGTCTATAATTGCTGGGATTGCTTCTGGAGCCTTTTTTTTTTTTTTAAATTGGCAGCTACGGAGTCACATTTTAGCTGTCTTCAGTCATCTGGTACAAATGCTGATTTAAGTGATAGGCTCCATGCCACAGTTATTAGTCCAGCAATTTCACATTTGAGGTGCTTCTGAACTCTTGGGTGGATGCCATCTGATCCTGGAGACCTTATTGTTTGTTTATTTTATGAGTTTGTTCCAAACTAATTCTGACATCTCAGTCAAGGACAGTTTATCAGATTTGTTACCTAAAAGGAATGGCTCAAACTTAGAAATCTCCCTCACGTCCTCAGCTGTGTAGCCTGATACAAATAATTTATTTAGTTTTTCCCACTGTGTCCTTAATTTCCTTGAGTGCTTCTTTAGCATCTTAGTCATCCAATGGTCTCATTGGTTGTGTAGCAGACTTACTGCTTTTGGTATACTTCAAACAGTTTTTGCTGTTACTTTTTGGGTCTTTAGGTAATTGTTCTTCCAATAGTTTTTTGGTCTATCTACTTACATTTTTACATTTCGCTTACCAGAGTTAATGCTCCTTTCTGTTTTCTTCATTAGGATTTTAATGTTCACTTTTTAAAGGATGCCTTTTTGCCTCTAGTTGCTTCATTTACTTCATTGTTTAGCCATAATGGCACTTTTTTGGTCCTCATGCTATTTTGTTTTTAATTTAGGAAGGGGGAGACAGAATATATATATATATATATAGATATATAGATATATAGATAGGCCATTCAGCCTGACTCACCTTCCTGCTACCTAATCTTCTGTTTAGCTTTTTAATTCCCAGAAACGTATGACGTGATTAAATAATAAAACTGATGTGGAATAGGAAATGAGGAAGGCACACAGTCAAGTCTTTTATAGTACAAGGAGAAAACAGAATGAAAAATAACAAAGGAAATTATGAAATGGTGACTGTAAAATAAAGAAACAATTGATAAGGAGCAAAACCCAGCAGAACATTTACTAGCACTTGTACTAAATCCAGGCACTGCTTTTTATAGAAACTTTGTTTAAGGGTTTCTGTAATAAGGTAAACAAGAAACCCTTGGGTTGGGTGGTGTATAAATAACCTTCTGATAAGAAAAATGACAGTATAAAGAGAGCTAATAATAGGTCCTGCAGAATTTCCTATCTTGCTGTTTGAAACTCCTTTAACATAGCTGCAGCTTTACTCCCTTCAAGGCTAGGTTTTCAGCGTGGCGTGCAGTGAATGGGATGCCAAATCTCCATTAACAGTAGTGGAGAGTGGCGCATCTTTATCTGTTGTGATAACCACTGAAAATCTGTCCTGGAGCCAAGGGGTTATCGTCAGTAAGGCGGCTTTTTATAGGGGATTGCAAGTCTACGGTAGAGGGGCTGTAAGTATGGTGGCTGCTGGCTGGGTGCTTAGCTCTGAAGACAGCAGCAACACTCAGCAGCAGAGAACTAAGTGTGGCCTGATATAGGTATTGGGGGTAGTCATTATACCATGAAATATTTTCAAAGGGGCACCCAGCCAAATAAGTTTGAGGACCCCTACTGCAGGGAAGAGAGTGGTTTTTTGAACTTCCTGAGGGAAGCCACAGGTGTCGGTCCTGGGGCCGATTTTATTCAGCTTCTTCTGTAATGATCTGGATGGCGGGATAGATTGCACACTCAGTAAGTTTGTGGATGACACCAAGCTGGGGGGAATGGGAAGCACACTGGAGGGCAGGGGTGGGGTCCAAGGAGACCTAGACAAATCGGAGCTTTGGGCCAAACAAAATCTCATGAGGTTCAACAAGGAGAAAGTCAAAGTTCTGCACTTAGGATGGAAAAGTCCCATGTATTGCTACAGGCTGGGGACCAATCTATGTTAAAGAACCAAAGTAGCTGGGGATTATGGTGGACAGGAAGCTGGATATGAGTCCACAGTGTGCCCTTTTTGCCCAAAAGACCAATGGCATATTGGGCTGCTTCACTAGGATTGTTGCCAGGAGATTGAGGGATGTGATTATTTCCCCCTATTTGGGGCTTGTGACACCACATCTGGAGTACTGTGTCCAGTTTTGGGTTCCGCACTACAGAAAGGATGTGGGCAAATTAGAAAGAGTCCAGCAGAGGGCAATGAAAATGATTAAGGGGTTGGGGCTCATCACATATGAGGAGGGACTAAAGGAACTAGGCTTATTTAGTCTGCAGAAGAGAAGACTGAGGGGGGATTTGATAGCAACCTTCAACTACTTGAAGGAGTGCTCTAAAAAGGGGAGGACTAGGCTATTCTCAGTGGTGACAGAGGACAGAACAAGGAGCAATGGTTTTAAGTTTCACCTGGAGAGGTCTAGGTTGGATATTAGGAAAAACTTTCTCACTAAGAGGGTGGTGAAGCACTGGAATGGGTTACTTAAGTCAGGCGTGGAATCTCCATCTTTGGGAATGTTTAAGACCCAGCTGGATCAAACTCTTGCTTGGAGGACTTAGTGGTAGTTGTCCTGCTTTTAGCAGGGGATTGGACTAGATGACCTCACGAGGTCCCTTCCAGCCCTATGATTCTATGATAAGCTACCAAGTAATTTAGGACCCTAATGTAGGGTTTGAATTTGGGTCTTTTGAGGGAATGGGAAAGGTTTAAATGAAGGTTTATGAAACCTAACAGCGGTGTTATGTATCTATTTAATGGGGACCATAAAAGTATCTGAGCACCTCACAGTTTGTTTATGTATTTGTGCTCATAACACTTCTATGAGGTAGGGCACAGCTAGACTTCGTATTGTATGGGTGGGGAACACTTTGTGACATAGAAATGCTAGGTGACTTACCCATCATCACATAGGAGGTCTCTGACAGAGCTGGGATTTGAACCTAAGTCTTCTGAATCCTAGGTAGTGTCCAGGCCACCCAGCCATCCTTGCTCTAAGAGCAACAGTTGGTATGTTGGAAGGATTTTTTCCAAACATGATGTTTGTCAACAATTATTCTGTTTATGCTACTCATATGACTCACCCCGTCCCCCCCTTTCAGTGTCCTAAATATTGAGCTGTAAGTTTTTGAGAACAGAAGCATCTCTTATGTCGAGCACCCGTAATAAATAATAAAAATCTGAGTAGTGTTGGAAACCCAAACACAGAAGCACTGAATAGCCAACAAAGTGAAAGCAAGTGTAAAAAAAAACCCTGAAACTGACTAGTAGAATTGAAATAATTACTAACCAGTCTAAATGGCAAGAAACGGGTTTTGAAAATACATCGTGTTGATGGTGATGCAGATGAGAATTTATTTTAATACGATTTTGATCTTTGCAGCTTTCATGTACACAGACCTTGCGAACGTACGAAGTTGATCAATTCTTGTGTATTCTGAGTCTAAACACGTGTCGGCACAGGTGCTGTTTAGCAATCTCTTGTTACTGTGAGCATCTACTAGAACTTAAATTCGCAAGAGGGTTTGTATGACGTTAACCCTTTTCTAATGGTTCTGTGGCCTTGATGAGAATTAACCCTTGGCCTTCATCATTTCTTTGCCACCTCCATTAGTCTTCTGCTTCAGCCATTTGGATGTTGAGTTGTATAAATTCTTGGACTAGCTTGTGGTGATCTGCTTCAGCCATTTGGATGCTGAATTGTTTAAATTCTTGGGCTGGCTTGTGGTTATCACAGCTGAATATGAGATTCTCATCTGAGTGGGTTTTGAGACCTGCTTTTTTACTTGTGAAGCTCGTTACTTTTGGGTTTTTTCATTCTAATTAATTTGTCCTTCAACGTGATGGGTGGAAAGCTGATTTTGATCCTGCATGCCATTTCATTCCCTGAAAAAATATATTCAACTTCTGGAAACTTTTCTCCTCTGACTATTTTTATCTAAGTCTGATTTAAATTTCTCATGGAGACATGGAAATTTTCACCTTTAGACCATAGGTCTAATCCAGCCCAAAAAATAGTGTTTGGTAGCTGTTTACCATCAGCTGGGTTTGGTTTTGTTTCTGGCCCAAGTGATATGATTTGGTAGTTGATTGCTTTCATTTTCTGTTAGATTGATATCCATATATCACAAACTGCTGTCCCACTTCCGCCTATTTGATCAACACTTGAATTACCTTTTTCATATGTAGATCTTGAAGCACTTTATAATGATGGGTAAGCACCAGTATTCCTATTTTACAGATGGGGAAACTGACACACAGCAATGTTATGGCGTCCTCAAAGGCATACAGTGAGAGAGGGTGGCCGAGCTGGGAATAGAACCTAGAACTCTGTATTCCAAGGCCTGGTGGACTATGCTGCCTGCAATGGGGTGATGTCTTAGTTAGGTTGAAAATAAAGAAGGCAAAAATAAGAAAAGAAAATAATAAAGTTGAAGCATACAGGTGGGGAAGCTTTGAACCATTTGCCTTTTCTGTGTATAAAATATTAGCTTTTAGTTTCTGGGTCTCTTAAGCCAGTACCTTTCATCAGTACTGCATTCATTCAAAATTTAAATAGAACAAACGTTTTTTCTCTCTCTTTCTCGTAGGTATCAGTCAGAGCCGAATCTCCCATTGGCTGTTGCAGCAGGGGTCGGACCTGAGTGAACAAAAGAAAAGGGCATTTTACAGATGGTACCAGCTTGAGAAGACAAACCCTGGTAAATGAAACAAGCTAAGATACACCTACTTTTATTTCTGAAATAAACCCTGGGTCATGTTTGTGAGCAGTGCTGAACATCACTTCACCTTGCTGGACCTAAGTGTCTTCTAAGAGGTGACATTCCACGATTGAGTTATCTTTTGGAGAGTGAGAGGAACAGAGCTAAACCTCCCTCTGAATAGAACAGCTTTTGAACAAACTCTCGCTTTCAGCTAGTGACCCAGAACACTGCATCTGGGCCACCTCTCTAAATCTTCAGTCCTTGCCCATTTGTTGATTGCTTGACTCGTTTTTACATGCTGTACTTAAAGTGTGTGGGAATATGTGGCCTCTGTTGGAGGTGTGATCAGCTGGTTTTAAATTTACACCTAGCCTTTCAATATAAATAAAAGATAAGCCCTTTTGGATCAAGAGAAGGGAACGTTAAACATGCCATGACATTGAAAATAGCTGCATAACATCAACTAAGAACAGGAGGTTTAATAACCTAATCCAGAGCCCCTTAAAATCAATGCCAGTCTTTCAGTACACTTTAATAGGTTTTGTATCGTGTCCTGAACCTGTGGTTGGGATATGATGGTGTCAGATTTGTCTTGCAAAACCCGCCTGCTTCTTGTCTGAAAAATCAAAATAGAGTTGAGGTGTAAAGAGGAAAAGAAAGTGCACCATTGTTCTGGCCACATTGTGGGTGTAGAAGATAACAGAAGTGACGGATGGTAACAAAACTTCATTAGTAATCATCTAGTCTGTCTCACTGAAGGATTTTTCCTTGTAGTTTCTTGCTTGACCCAGGCTTCCATCACTGCCTTTTAAGAGAATTTCACAACCACCACCCACCTCCTGACAGTCACCATCAATTTTCATTTGTTTAATCCAGGGCCTACTTTACACCTTCCTGTATCATCTGTCTTCCCTTTTAAAGGTAATTGTTTTAAAGAAAATTAAAACTCAGTCTGTCCGTAGAAAAGTTTGCTCCAAAAGTCTAAGTTCTCTTAAGTAAAACCAGGGACTTTATACATCATTTGGTCCAGGAATATTTTAATTTAATGTCAGCTAGATTAAGACACCCACAGTTCTGAGTTTTGTTTTTTTTCCTCCTGCATCTGGGAAAACTGTTGTGAAGAGCAAGTGCACTTAGGGAAGGGGGGTGCTAACAGGTAGCTGTGATCAGTCAGGAACACCAGTTTTTCCATTCCTTGTTGATGATGCCCTTGGCAGCGTCTAAGGAGAACTCTCACGTTATTGGGAACAAGTTTTGGCATCGTCTACCTTGAGATGGGAAAATGAGATTCCAGCCCATGGGATAATCCCTAGAAATTTCCCTTTGACAGAAGATATTGCCTCGAAACTGAGAGGAATGAAGGACTGTAGCTTTGGAAAGAGCTGAAAAACAGGATCTGACCTCTTCTGAAGATAGAAACTGCTCCTGAGATTTGTTTCCTATAGCCTCATAGATCCTTCTACTATAGAATTGCCTGGGATTGCCTGTGAAATTCTGGAAGGGAGAAGGATGAGAACGTAACCATTTAAATCAAAATAAATTGACATTAAACTACTTTTAGGTTCTTCTCTCTCTTGCTGGCTGTGGGCTTGCCTGTTTTGGTTTCTTTTTATTGGCACAGGAGAGACTTCCTGTAATAGCAACTGACTGGGTTTTTTAATTTTTTTTGTTTGTTTTTCCCCCCCCCATAAAGGACCTTACACAGACTTTACAAGTACTGTAAAGGCAAAGTGACACTTAACGCTATGCCAAGGGACTGTCTTGATGCCTTTAAGTTCCCTTTAGGATAAGCAGACCATTCAATTTACTTAGAGAGGCATGGAAAAACCTTTTAATTTTCCCATAGCTGTTGGAATTTTCTAGTCGAAGGACGGGCTGTTGCTTTGAACTGTTGCCATGCAAACAGTCATGCAGCCTAGCCAACTTGTAGATAATTAGTATGTATTTGTAGAGTGCTAATGGTGAATGTGTCATACAGATGAAGCTGTAGTTCCTGCCCCAAGAAACTTGCAGTTTAAATTAATTAGTGTCAGAGGGCCAGTTTGGATCCCCAACTTCCTGGGCTGGTGGGATCTGTCAGGCAGTTTGCTAGGGTTGGATGGGCCTTATTAAAGGGAGATAAAACAGTAGAAAAAGGAAGTCTTGCAGGCATCTCACACAATTTCATAATTAATATTAGTTGCATTGGGTCCAGAGACCCCAAGCATGTTGAAGTTCCGTTGTGTTCGATGCTGTATGGCCATTGAGTGAAACACGCCCTTTTCCTCACAGAACTCACAAAATTAAATGTTTGGCATTTGACTTTTCTGTTTCCAGATTTTCAGAAAAAAATGCTTGGTTTGGTCTGTGTTTCTTCTTTCTGTCTCCCTCTAGTGGCAGCAGCTGGGAGGGCAGTTTTATCCCTTCCCCTTCTTAGTTGCAATGTCCCATTAGGAAGTGCAGGTTCTTTGGTGATAACAGCACATGGGAGCTACTTTATCATACTCAGTTTAATTCTTGTTTTGGTAAATCTACATCTAAAGGCCCTGTCCCACTTAGATTCTCTTAGACTGAATTCAGCTGAGAAATACTGAAAAAGACTCTCCAGGAAAGGAGAACAGGAACAGTTCTGAAGGGCCAGGAAGGTAGATAAAATCAACCTGGGACACGAGAGGATGGATGCTTGGGGGGGTTAAGACGCCGGCCTCAGGACATCTGGGGTCAGTCCCTGGGTCTGTTGCTCTTCCTGTGTGACCTCAGGCAAGTCACTTAAACTATGTGTGCCTCCGTTCCCATCTGTGAAGTGGGGATAATGCTTCCCTTGTTTGACTCATCTATCTAGACCAAATGTCTCTACACTTCATGTCAGGACACATGTGGACAGCCTGGAGAAGGTAAAGAGAAGAGAAACAAAAATGATTATCAGTCTGGAACACTTGACTTATGAGGGGAGATTGAAAGAGTTGGGTTTGTTTAGTCTGGAAAAGAGAAGACTGTGGGAGGACATGATAACAGTTTTCAAGTACCTACGAGGTTGTCATGAGGAGAAGGGAGAAAAACTGTTCTCCTTACGTGCCGATGATAGAACAAGAATCAATGGACTTACAGCAAGGGAGGTTTAGGTTGGACATTAGGGAAAAATTCCTAACTGTCGGGCTGATTAACCACTGGAATAAGTTGCCTAGGCATGTTGTGGAATCTCCATCACTGAAAATCTTTGAGAGCCGGTTAGACAAACAGCTGTCAGGGATGGTTTAAGAGGGTCCTGGGCCCTGCCATGAATTCAGGGGACTGGTCTCGGTGACCCCTCATGGTCCCTTCCAGTTTCTATGATTCTGTGAATCTGTTGGGCACCCCTGCCATGTGGCATGGAGGAACATTGCAGGGGGGCATGGAAGGAACCGGATGAGCTCCCATAGGGATCAGGGAAGAGGAGAGCACTGCCCCATTCGGCCTCAAGCTTTCCTCCAGCCTCAGCTCCTGATCATGGCTCTGATTTTAGCTCCTGGCCCCAGCCCTGGCTGTTGTCTTCACTTCCCTGGCTTGGTCCCCAGTGTCACTCCCAGCTTAAGCTGCCATGGCCCTGGCCTCGGCGCCCAGTGCTCAGCTTCTGGCTGCTGCAGGCAGGCTGGGACTGCAGCCTTGTTCCTGGCCACTGTGGGCCCCCCACTCCCAGCCTCAGCCACTGGCCTTGACTGTGGCCTTGCTTCCAGCCACATCAGGAGGTCAGAGTGAACTAAGACAAGGGGGTATGTGACCTAAAAAGTTTGGGGACCACTGGTTTGGACTGTAAACTGTGCAGATGAGGAGCTGTCTTGTACTGTGTGTGCATGATCATTGAGTCTCTGGGCCCTACTTAATGACAGAATAGAAATATAAATGCAATAACAGATGAGACACTACTTTGAATTATTTTTTTCAGTTCTAGAGCAGTGCTGTCTAGTTCAGTGATGCCCCAGATCACCTGCGTACAGTCCTTCATCTGCTGATCTCTGTATTGCGAAGCCTGAGAACTTTAAGAGTTCATAACATTTGCTGCTGTTCATACAGAAGCGGCCCCAACTCCTCCGAAGCTTTTGTTGGCTCCCAGCTTTGTCTGGCCTTTGGCATATGTTCTTCATGGTGTGGCTTTTCTCTTTGGATAGTCTCTACATCTTTCTAATGTCTTTGCTTGTTACTGTTGTTCAGTTAGCCTGTGATAAACTAGTTTATGAAAGAAAACTAGCTGTGGGAAAAGCGTTCACTCTGATGTAGTATTAGGGCTATATTGTTTCTACTGTATATATTAATCTTGCTCCCAACTTGATCGATATTTTCCTGGAAGATGGAACATTGGCGTTAACATGCCAGCACTTGTCTTTTTCTTTATGGGACCAGTTGTAGAAGGCATGAAGGCAGATTTTGTGTAAGGAAAAAATCAATTAAAATGTTATGACTGTTTAACATTAGAAGTTTAATCTAAGGAACAGTGACGCTTTTTTATTTAGGTGGAACGTTAGGGGGCAGGGCCATGCCTTCCATGTTTTATTGGGGGCTGAGCCATGGTTTGGCATGTTATGAATATGTTTTGGGACCAAATTTAAGCATTGCTATATCAGTAGAGTCTTGCATTCTTCTAACAAATCGTCCCGTGGTCATGGGAGCAGAGGCCAATGAGAGATGACTGAGTACCCTGGCGCCGTCTCTTTGTCCGGGCTGTTACAGACCCAGGCAGGCTGCAGAAATGATGTGTTAAGACTCCAGTGTCTGTGCTAATGCCCACATTTAGGCTGGTTTGGGTTTTTTTCCCTCCCTTGCCAATAAATTAATAGGAAGACAGTAATAGTCCTCTTGGACAAAGCTGTGTGTATTGTCAGCTGAAGAGAGTGGCAGCTGTCAGCAAGCATGAGGCATCTTCCATCATGTTAATGCCATGGGAGTCCCTGTCTGGCTCTAAAGGAAAGCTTACTGAAAAAGTAAGATGCGGGATTTGTGTTGGGATGATGGTGGTGTGATTGTTTTTCGAGTGCATCAGGTGTGCTCAGAAAACAGACACCTGCGCTGAGGAGTTTGTGTCTAAATCATGGGCATGCCTGTTAAATTCCAGAGAACCTTGACTGTTTAGGTTGCTGTTTCAAATCCAGTCCTGCTCAGTAAGGACCGGAAGGTAGCACCACGTAATAAGAGTTCAGTGACCTCTGAAATGAGATGGGTTGAGTGCAGATCTCAGTGGGCCTGTGGCCACACTAGGCAAACCATCGTGCTTGGCACTTTACTGTTTCTATCATTGCCCCAGAGGTGCTGAGCTCTCTCCAAATACTCATAGACTGCTGCTGGAACATGCCATCTGATCAGGGGGCCACACTTCAAGAAAGTCTGGGAATACTCAAGGGAGTTGGAAGGAGGGCTGCAAGAATGGCCATTGAGTTTGTTTTCCAGCTCCTCAAAGTGAGTCTTTTAGAGCTTAACTTATTCTGCTTGTGGAAGAAAAGGTGGTGATGGCTGTATCTGGATACTGAAACTAGGCAAAGACTTTGATAAAACAAGCTTTTCAGCCTTCTTTATAAAGGCAAAACAAGAACCAGTGATTGGAAGTTTAAGTTAGACTAATTCAGCCTCAAACAAAATGCAATTTCCTGGCAACCGTGTAGGTGAACATTGCAACCATTTTTTGGTGGAGTTGGTGGACTCCCTTACACTTAATTTCTGAACTAAGATTGGCCATCTTTCTCAGGGCAGGTCAGCACTGCAGCGGGGAGCGTATTATTCCCTGCACTGGTAGACATACCCAGACTAGCTCTGCTCAAGCTAGGACACTAACATACAGCATGCCTGTGGTGGCGTGGGTACTTGTTCACGATGACTCCCTGAGTATGTATCTAAGGTCTCAGGCATGGTCGTACTGGGGGGCTTGCCCAAGCTTCTGTAGCCATGCTAAAGAAGCCTTTTAATCCAGATTTTGGGAGAAATTCTACAAATTCAGTGGATATGGAGAGAGTCAACTGGAAGCTTGTGATAGTCCCTTCTGGGCTTGGAGTCTGTGAGCCTATAGATCTCTCTGTTCATTTCCTTCCTTCATGGGAAGAACTGGAAACTCAGCATTGACAACTTGTTTGTAACGCTTGCACGTCTCAATTAAGACAATGACTATCATCAACTTTCATGCTTCAGGGCTTCACTGGTTGTCTGCAGTGGCCAGGAGGGAATTGTTTTCCAAGATGCACAATTAGCTAGGTGTATGCGAAACTGGGATGGAGGGCATTTGCCTTCCTTTCATACATTCAAGTTTTGCCCATAGCCATGGGTAGTCATAGCAGGCGGGCAGTGTGAGCAGCTGCCTTGGGGAAAAGGGGTCCCACACTACTGCAGCTTTAAGTATAGTCCCTTTAATTATCTGACTATGTGCACATCCCACATGTGCACCAGTCGGGGGGCAGCGGAGAGCTGGAGTGAGCAGCAGCGGGGCAGTGGATGGAGGGGGTTGGGGGGCTTCAGGGAACCTGGGGGAGGCCAGAGGGAGCAATGGGAAGGCCACCAGGGGCGTGGTGAGGAGTCTGCAGGGAGAGTTAGCAGGGGCCCGGGGGAGAAGCGGGGAGTCTGCAGGAGGGAAAGGAGATCTGGGGGAGGCTGCTGGGGCTGGGGAGAACAGAGGGGGGTGCACAGGGGAAAGGAGAGATGTGGGGAGGCCAAAGGGAGGCAGTGGGAGGCCACAGGTATGAACCAGCAGCCAGGGGAGGGGAACTTGGGGGCCCCAGTGAGGCCAAGGGGAGGCTGAAGTCAAGCATGGGGCTCCACACATGGCACAGGGGCCCCATCTTTGACTTTCGTTGCGGGCCCCAGACTGGCCATGCCCCTATGTAGCAACGCAGCAGAGTGAATGACCATTCTGCAGTGGTACAGAGAACCCCTCTCCATAGGTACCAGGCTGGAGTGTCTTGCTCAGGTCAACTTGACCCCCAGATTTGGGCTCAGGAAGGATAGATCCCCCGGTTAAGTTGTCAGGGGCTTTGGGGGTGTTTTCCCTTCTTCTGCAGCATAGTATCATCTCAGTTTTCCACCTAAGTGATTCCTTGTTGTTGTAGGGACCCAAGGCGCCGGTCTCTTTCCTTTTCTCTGACTGTGGGTTGGAATAGGTCAGTCTTTTAAAGACTGAAATTCTTTAGCTTAACTAAAGTCATTGGGCTCAGGATAGGAGTATCTGGGTGAAATTTACAGGTGGTCAGAATAGATGATCCAATAATCTTTCCTGGCCTATGACAAGAGCTGATCCTCAAGAATGACAGTAAGAGATGCTCGTACTGTTTGCTGTATGACTAGGTTTTCCCATGCTTTATCCCATACAGTTTATCTCTGTTTGCATACAGGGTGCTTCACCTCTTAATGTCTATACTAAGCATTCTTAGAGCTTTTATGTAATTGCTTCCTAATTCTGTGGATATACTCAGCCAAAACCATAACAACATTCCTTCTTTTAAAAGTTTGCTGGTTTGGGGGCCACAGCTTGTAATCTGTCTGTGTGTTTGAGAACACCCATCACCGTACAGGTAAATTAGACTTGCATGGAGATGTGCATTGGTATAGTAGAAGAATCTTACCCTTAATATGGAAAAAATGGCATCCTCTGTCCTTGTTTTAAAGAAACTATAGAAACAGAGCTAAAATGGGAGAATGTTAGGATAATGCTTTTGGGCAGCAGGTTAAAAGAAGATGTGACCAAAGGGCTCACTTCACCCAGGGAGAAAAGGGGAAACTCTGATTCCTTCATGAAAGAGTATGGGATTAGTGCTTATCCTAACCAACACTTCAGCTGTCACCAGCTGAAATCTAGCCTCTTGAAGCTCCTGTATGGTTTTCCTTGCATTGGATCGCCTGTGCATGTCTTAGCTGATGACTCGTGTTCCTCCACCATTTTCAAAATGTTTCTTCAGCATCTGCCAACTTCAGGATGACACTGTGGTTGATATTGTCTGATGGAAGAGAGAAATGGGTGAATTGACCCCCCAAGACCATCATGATCCAAACAAATATATTGTTTTATACTCAGTAGGTAAACATATCAACACTTGATTTACATGGAAGCCGATTTATGCTCTATAGAAAGTATAGATTGTTTTCTCCTTTACATAAGAATCATTTCAGACAAACCATTATTACTCTGTAGCTGTTACTGTGATACTAAGTACCACTGAAATTCCCTACTTCATTTTCATCCGATATCTGAGAGTGCAGTGCTAACAAATTACCTACTTACAATTAGACAGAGAGAGCCTTTTCTCTCACAGCTCCCAGTCAGGGGGAGGTTTGTTGATATGACACTGTGGGAGAAGCTAGCATTTCCCCACTCATACTGCCCAGTTAATTTTGTGTTTGGAGGGCTGTGGATCAGATGCTTTTCTGAAAGAAAGGACGAATTCATGTGCAAAGCTTGTAAAAGATGGCTAGAAACCTACTTTGAAATGATCAGGCAACCAAATAGTGCTGTAGCATTTAAAGGTAATTATTCTGCAGTACACTAAACTAGTGTTGAGTGAGATGGGAAGAAAGAGCTGCTACACAATGTATGGAAGATGGCTCTTCAGCAGACAGTGTTGTAACTGCCTCCTGTGTATAAGACAGGCCTTGACAAGTCTATTTCTGGCCACTATAGTGACCAGTTTTAGTAGCCTGCTGCCTAACTCCTCTGTGGAAATGTAATGGGGTAGTGCCTACTGGCGACCAGAAGTAAAATTGCTGGCACCTAGCTGTGAGCCAATTTTGTCCACCCCGGTGTAAGACTAAAGATTGTGCAGTTTACTTACTACTGATTTACTGAAGATAAAGTTTTTAAATCTTTCAAGAGATTCTACCCACCACCACCAATGCGAATGTTAATCCTTAATCAGAAAGGCAAATAGTCATTGTGCAGCTGATACAGCCAAAGCCTGGAGCTTTGAGTTCTCCACTCTTTAGCAGTATGTAGAGAAACCATTGCTGGAGTTAAGCATTATAAGGTTCTTCACCCACTTCATGATATTACAAATGACATGAGTGGAACAGCATCATACTGCAATAGTCTATAAATTGTCATGATCAAGGCCTAAGCATTCTGAACAAATGCACTTAACTGAAGTTGGTTTGTCAGCCGGTTCTTCCTCTCCCCTCACGTGCGTCCTCAGTGCCCCGTTCATGCTACCAGCTGATGTTGCCAGCACCTCCTGATTCACTTTGAAAGGAACCCAGCACAGACAGTTCTAGATCTGTTGCCTGTCCTAGGCTCTAGCCCCTTTTATGTAAATTAGAAATACAGTCATATAAAAAGAACAGCTTCTTCTTCCCCAAAATCAGAAAGTGACCAAACTGTAAGCAACCAACACCAGCCCTTACCATACCCGTGAGTAGTGAGACTGACCTTGCAGCATGCTGTAGAATACTGGAGAGGTTCCAGAGGGTGGGAAAACAGCAAATATAGTGCCCATTTATAAAGGGGGAATTAAGGGCAACCCGGGGAATTACTGATCAGTCAGTTTAACCTTTGTAGAAGGACAAA
The DNA here is from genome assembly GCA_007922195.1 of Podocnemis expansa. Taxonomy (NCBI): domain Eukaryota; kingdom Metazoa; phylum Chordata; order Testudines; family Podocnemididae; genus Podocnemis; species Podocnemis expansa. The sequence goes on from ML682105.1 coordinate 2,888,427, forward strand.
TAATTGAGCAAATAATTAAGGAATCAATTAGTAAACATCTAGAAGAGAATAAGGTCTTAAGTGATAGTCAGTATGGATTTGTCAAGAACAAATTAAGTCAAATCAACCTGATAGCTTTCTGTGATGGGGATCAAGCCTTGTGGATAGAGGGGAAGTGGTAAATGTGGTATATCTAGACTTCAGTAAGGCTTCTGATATGGTCTCACATCACCTTCTCATTAACAAACTAGGGAAGCACAACCTGGATGGAGCTACCATAAGATGGTTGCAAAAATGGTTGGATAACAGCTCCCAGAGAATAGTTATCAACCATTCACAGTCATGGCTTGAAAGGCGTAACGAACGGGGTACTGCAGGGATCAGTTCTGGGTCTGGTTCTGTTTAATATTTTAATCAGTGATTCAGATGGTGGCATAGAGAGCACATTTATAAAGTTTGCTGATGATACCAAGCTGGGAGGGTTTGCAAGTGCTTTGGAGGATAGGATTACATTTCAAAACAAATTGGACAAACTGGTGAAATGGTCTGTGATAAATAGAATGAAATTCAATTAAAAAAGTAAAGTATTCCACTAAGGAAAGAACAATCCATTGCACGCATACAAAATGGGCAGTGATGGCCTAGGAAGGAGTCCTGTGGAAAGGGATCTGGGGGTCATAGTGGACCACAGGCTAAATATGAGTCAACAATGTAATGCTGTTGCAAAAAAAGCAAACACCATTCTGGGATGTATTAGCAGAAGTATTGTAAGTCAGACATGAGAAGTAATTCTTCGACTCTACTCCACGCTGATTAGGCCTCAGCTGGAGTACCGTGTCCAGTTCTGGGCGCCTCATTTCAGGAGCGACGTAGACGAATTGGAGAAAGTCCAGAGAAGAGCAACAAGAGTGATTAAAGGTCTGGAACACTTGACTTATGATGGAAGATTGAAAGAGCTGATTTTGTTTAGTCTGGAGAAGAGGAGGCTGAGAGGAGACAACACTTTTCAAGTACTGAAAGGTTGTTACAAGGAGGAGGGAGAAAAATTGTTCTCCTTAACCACCAATGATGGGATAAGAAGCAATGGGGCTTAAATTACAGCCAGGGAGGTTTAGGCTGGACATCCGGAAAAAATTCCTAACTGTCCAAGTGATTAGCCACTGGAATAAGTTACCTGGGCAGTTTGTGGGATCTCCATCACTGAAAGTGTTTAAGAGCAGGTCGGACAAACACCTGTCAGGGATGGTTTAAGAGGGTTGTTTGTCTTGCCATGAATGCAGGGGACTGGACTCAATGACCTCTCATGGTCTTTTCCAGTTTCTATGATTCTATTTCTGTTTTTAGGGGCTACATTAAGCATGAGACCTGCTCCTATCCCAGTCGAAGAGCCAGAATGGAGACAGACGCCTCCCCCAGTCACAGCTACCTCTGGGACCTTCAGACTACGGCGGGGCAGTCGGTTCACATGGAGGAAGGAGTGCCTGGCTGTTATGGAAAGGTATGTGTCACCTTGGGGTCGTCGAGGCCTTGATGTGCATTTATAAATGGATGTGTATTGAGATATTACTTGTCCCTTCTCTGCTGAGTAACAGCTGCTTTATCATGAGTGCGCTTCAGCACTGCAGAAGCCGGTTAGCTCGCTGGACATGTTTTTTCATTGCAGACTAGGGGGAAACATTCTGTTCTATTTCATGTAGCGCACTCGTGTGCCATAGTCCCCTTGATAATTCTGAGTGTTCTTCTAAAACCTTGCCCTAGTTTGTTTGCAGGCCCTTCCTGCATGTTATTCAGCTCCTCCTCAGCTTTGTGGGCAGCATTCATCCACACTAATTCAGACTCTGTCTGCATAAGGTTCTGGGAAGTCAATCAATCAAATCATAGGGCTGGAAGGGACCTCATGAGATCAAAGAATCTCAAAGAATTCATCCTGAAACACTTGGAGGAAAATAGAGTAATCAGGAACAGTCAGCATGGATTTACCAAGCGTAAATCATGCCTGACCAACCTCATCGCCTTCTATGATAAGATGACT